>JAPYYQ010000100.1:0-157557 GCA_030522585.1 Anagyrus pseudococci
AGCTGTCCGTCCTTAAGAAGTGTCCTCACGTTTCTCACTTTTATCGCGTCTTTTGATTGTTTCATTTTCGGCACGGACCAAACTTTCGATACACACATCGACCAAAAGATCGCCACTTCATATTTCTTGACCTATACCTCCGCAGTCACGAGCTCCCGATCGTTTTATTTTGTTACGCTCGCTCCTCCCTTCGTCTAAATAAAAACACACGAGCTATGATTAATCTTCTCTCACCTCGTTACCAGAAGTACCTTCTCACCCCACATCCTCGTCAAACAAACTTCACCCAGCATTTATCAAACTCTAAAAAAAAAAATAAACATTCCATTCGAACTTAATAATAAAGCTCCGCCTAACCCAGAAACCCATAAGGGAAGCCGAAGTGTAATCCAAGCGGGATTTTAAAAAGGTGTTTATCCTCGAGATGACATCCAACCGGAGCAAAGGGAGGGGCTATAAGCCGAGGGTGGCAGTTGCCAAATGAAAACTGCAGTAACCCGGAGAGAGATTTTCTTGCCGCTCGCGTATACGGAAGTGTTTGCGCTACGTGTCCCCGCACATTTCGGAATTGCTTCAGGAGGGGCGCGCAAATAGCCGGGAGCACGTAACGAGCAATCCTGCTAATGCCCGCGGCTGGAACTCGCCGCGGGCAGCAGCAGCCGACGTTTCCACTCGCTTTTTTTTTGTAAGCGCGCGATCGCTACTAAGCGATTTTTTACTAATGGCCTTGGCTGTACTACTTGGCCGTTTATTATTTTTTTTAGGGGGTAACACGAGCTTTTGGGTTTGCGCACGCGGATGGGGGGGGGGGGGAGGGGAACTTGGCCCGAGGCTTTTCCGGGGAAAGGGGGTATGTTGGCTCGGCGACTCGTGTGTGCGATCCGTGGTAACATCGCGCGGAGAATATATCGCCATTTTTCTGCCTGCTTGTTTTTTTTCTGATTTGAATATTGTCTTGGTGGTATCCCGGTGAAAACGAAATGATTACATTCCCGCACGTACTTTGCCCAAGCGCCGGAGTCGTCTCGAGAGCCGCACACGTCTTGCTGAGAAAATTCTGCCTCGCGTTGATGACGTCGGTGGCATTATTGAGAAAAACCGACGATAGTTGAGCCTTGAGAGATGCCTCGATGAAAATTTATTGCGGGAAACTCTCCAGACTGATGGCGTTATTAGGTCAATTTTCGCGGCTTTTTTACCTCTTTTTTTTCTCTCTATTTCGGAAAACCTTCGTAGCAAAGTTCATTTCTTGTACTTTAAGATTTTAGGTCTTGCATTTGGCCTTGTTTTGTAGTAATGACTTTTGTACTATTCAAGTTTTACGATTTAAAATTATAATTATTTTTTTTTAGTTTAGTCGATGTTAAGGATAATAATACTTTATTGAGAGATAAGCGAATTTGAGCCTGTAAAAAAAAGGATAACCTGGCAATGTAATAGTCAATAGTCGATATTTATTGATGGTTTGCCAAAATTTGTTAAAATAAAAAAAAGTGAGTTATCCGGGGATTTCGTCTTTGTCGCTGTTCAAACTAACGATATTTAAAAACGGGGAATAGGATAAATATTGGATATTGCAAAACTTTCCTTTCCCCGAGTGCTCTATTTTTATATTCGATAGACGTTCAAACAATCAATATTATTTTTACCCCAGGCATAACGAAAACTATTTTTTAAGAAGGAAAACGTGAATATTCCTATAAGCTATGCACATATTTGCAGTGGAATGCCATTTCCAAAAAATATACCGTAGCTGGTAAAAATGTTATCTTTTTATCCAAGATAATTTTGTAATCATGGAACCAAATTGAATATTTTTTTTTACCAAAAAGGCTTTGACTTTTTTAACAAAAAGTAGTTTATTATTTAAAAAACAGCGTTACATTATATCGGCTTTTCGTTTATTTATTATTATGGCAATGTTTTTCTACAATAATTTAGTTTTTTGTCAAACCAACTTTATCGCGCGACCCTAGTCTTTTATTTATCTTCCGAAACATATTCATGCCCGCGTAATTTGAAATAAGTTTTAAATCTGTTTTGCCAGCATTCGAAAGCGCTTACCGCGAAATTTTCGCGTTTGCGTTTGCTGCTCTTTTGTGCCGCTATTACTTTGAAATTCAACAAACTTTCCAACACACGCGCACAAAGCGTTTTAATTTCATTCAAATCACATTGTATAAGTGTATGCCACAGTTTTATTTGTTCGTGCTTATCATTCTTTTATATGAATGTAGTAAAATAAAATTTTATCATTGTGCATTAGTAGATGCAACATATTTCTGATTTAGATCTGTTGATCGATTAACCAATCTGCGCCTAGTAAACATCAGCTCTTGTTGAAATTTGTTTACCATACACTTAACCGTTTTATAATCACCCTCTACTTCTTCAAAACCCACGAACACTTGAGCGTCGAAACTTTGAAAACTCGTCGTATCGATTCCGGGCGATAGCCTCATAAAAAATCCTTAATTCAAATTCCCTCGGTCTTATCAAATAAATGGCCAAACAAGCGATCGTCAATCTCAATTTGAAAAAAGCAATATTCCATCTTGGCCCCGGCAATTTCAGCAATCCCATCAAACATTTTCCTACTCAATATATCGCATACCTTTAACGCTGTTGCCAGCAGCCGGGGCTGACGTAAATAGAGGGATGGCAGTGCGTCTCTCGATATAAAGAAGTATAGAAGAACGAGCGCTCTCTCTCTCTCTCTCGCGAAACAGAGCGGCTCTCTCAAAAGGAATGTCTCTCGCTGAGACTGTCCTGTAAAAATTCACAATGTCAGCAGCGGCAATATCGGACGGCAGTTATAAATTCCATCGGGTATACGGGCGAGTCATCAAGTGAATGGAGTGCCCTCCCTTAGCGAGCGGAGATGTAAGAGGCGCGTTTCTATTGCTTGTTATACATACGCAGAGCATCTGCTCGCGGGAGCGCGAAGTGACGGCTGGAAATTTATTTGATGCGAGAGTGACACGTTGATTGGCCAGCTAAGATGCTTATGTAATCGTTACTGCGACGTAACCTTCTCCCTTCGAGTGGAAATAAGAGGAGAGAAAAAAAAAGAAAAATTGGTTAATACAGGGTAGGTGAAAAAGTAAATCGACGTGTTTCGCCGAAATAAGGAGCTTGCTCATTCGGCAATTATTTTAGGCCGCGCAATTAATTTGGACCGAGAGACAGATATAATAAATTGCGACAGATGTGTGTGTGTGTGTGCGATACACATGACGCAACGGGAATCAGTCTCGGCGGGAAGGAGAGAGGACGTTGATTGTCGAGGAAATTTTCGTTGGCGTGCGGAGATGAGGGAGATCGATGGACTCGGGGCGGTCTAGCCCAAAAGGAGATGCGCCAGTTCTCTCGCGTAAGAGGTTGCCGTATTCATGAAGCGGAATAACATTGCAGCTTTATGTAAGCTGCGTATATACATCTCGGCGACGTTGATCCTCGAGCGAGATGGTCTCCGGAGAATTTCTGTTTCGAGCGCGTTTGTTTGCGCGCGAATTTCAATAAAGCGCTGCTTTTCCAAAAGATCGATTTTCAAACATTCGAACTCGTAAGACTTTGGAATTCAATCGACAGTTGCAACACGTAATAATCCAGCGACTTGTGCGACATGAGAAATTCGTACGAAAGACTACGATGGAAAAGATCGGGGATATCGTGATCAGCTGTACTCTCGTCAGTACGATACCCTATTGCTCTTATCCGAGATGTCGATTGCTACGAACTCGGCTGTTGAACCTTTGAGGATCGAACGAGTAGTCCCGCTCGTAAATCTCGAGCAGAGATTTCCGAGATAGTCTCAATCTGCTGTCTCGACGTCTCGTCGGTGCTTTTCTTCGAGTTGTAGAATAGCGTCTCGCTATACCCTTTCCCACTGGTCTACTCCCCATACTCGTCGTCGGATTCTTTACTGCACGTACTACGCTTTACTGTACACGACGTAAAATTGTTATTGCACGATCGTGAATCAATTAAATTTTTAACATTATTCCTCATAACTGTTTTATGCATTGGATGCATATTAACATCGCTCGCTGATCATCGAGCACGAGATTTTATCAGGTTTATGGGGAGATCCTATGGATCATTTGGAGGTACGCGCTATCTTCTGCAATGCAGATGAAGCATGAAGTTGTAATCCAACTTATACGATGTAACTGAACTTTCGAGATACTTGGGTTAGGAATATTTTTCGTGTCGTTGCTGCTTGGAAGCGATCGCAATTTATATTCGGCGCTGCAAAAAAATGTTCAAGTTTACGACTTTATTGCTCCACGACAATGTGCTTGCGTAACTTTATGAAATGAGCAAGTTTCCGGACGGTTTTCCGAATGTAGAAAGGATAATGGACATTTTTTTTTTCGAAAGACGCGGGGTTACGGAAAAATTTTGATGACAATGACGTAAGACGTAGCTACGTCCTATTTGCATTTTCAAGAACATTTTACGTAACGCTCGTCGCATCTTCTTCTCGAACAGACAAATTCGCTTGTAAAATTTTGGAAAGAAATTTCCACGTATGCGAATCCATTGAGAAAGCATAAAAAAGAGGAGGGAAAAAAAGATGATTCCAAAACGAGAGTGAATATTTACCGTGGCGTGGGCGCGCTCGAATGGACTTGGAAATGAAATCAAAATAGAAAGAGAATACATTGGCAGGCTGAAATTTAATCAAGCGCAATGTCTAAAGTCACTTGATCAGCTTATGCTCAATGTGTTTCCGTGACGCGTTAAATAACTTCAGTCATTCAATTTACTCGATATACCTGCTACAGCTCGTCTCTCCCGCTCTGTGTCTGTGTGTCTTTATCGATTATTAAAATGAGACATTCCATATTCCATATACGAGTATACATATCGTAATCGACCTATAATTAAATTTTCCACGAGCGAATAAATATATATATCCTCCGCTGCTTATCATCAAATATTACACCTTTCTATCATAATCCTTTTCCAATCGATAATTAACTCCTCTCGTTTTAAAAATAAAGCCACTTCTTTTATTCGACCAATTTAATCGTATCACGCTCGGCCAATGATAATTATATTGCCTTATACTTAATCAGCAATCAACATCAACCTACATTTTCCACATGTATTTATGTTAATGTATACGAAAAACTATATACCATCGTGCACACAAGCGAAGCCTAGCCGCGGTAAACAAAACTTTATCCGATCCATCTAGCACTAATCTCGGAAATGATGACCAACCCGGGCTGCGGATATCGGCTCTTGACCCAGTGAATGCTGTCGCGCAGGAAAGAAAGTCCAAGATATGAGCTAATCGAATGAGATATCCCCGGGCAGCAGCAAGCTAAGGGGGGGCCCCCGGCCGGCAGCTCGGACGTCAATTTCATTAAAGTCGCCTTCTCGCCCCAAGAAGTAGAAGGAGCCGCGCTAATGAACGCTCTAATCCGCGATCGGGCCGATCATGCTCTGGCTTCGCTCGGGGCGGGCTTCTCAGGGTCTCTGCGGCTGCATTGATCCTTGGCCGAGGATTTTCGTCGCAGCCGAGGATCGCGACCGAGAGCCGAGATTTATGCGAGGATAGCTAACCGCCCCTGTCTCACCCCCCCCCCTCCACCTCTCGAGCCAGCTGATGAAGATTCATGGCTTTTGCTGCTGCGCGGAGCTCGGTGTTGTTGTGATATTGTTGCGCGATTTGCCCTGATATTCCGAGCGATCCTCTACAAAGAATACGGTTTTTGCGACTCAACGAGCAGCCTGATCCTTTTATTTTTCCTTCTTTCTTCTTTTCTAACGTCTAAGCCACATTTTTTGTTCTACTTCTAAATTTTGTTTTTATGTTTTGCCTTGTATTTTTGTCAAGCTTTTGCAGTATATCGAGCGATTTTACGAGTTTTACGTATAGCCGAAATAGCACAAGACAATTGGAGCGTCGACAAATCCAAAAGCCCTTTGAGCAAGCCACTGGACAATTAAAATATGAACGTTTACGAAAATTGACGCGGCAAGCCCACGCCGCGGGGTGAAAATTGCAATTTCAGCGACTTATCGGCGGACTGCAAATTTGCGTCACAGCCCCCCCCCCCCCCGGTCGAGCTTTCGTGCACTGACTCTTTATCCCTTCGTCCCCCTACCGCCACACTTTCCTCGTCGGGCTCTCATCAAATTTAATTCGGCTTCATCCTGGCTTTGCAATTCAGCATTTCATACAGTTACTTGCCGAGAAGGGGAAGAGTCGCCGTTTATTGACGAGCTTATACGTGCGCCGCGTGAACATTTTTAGGCCAAGCTCTACTCTACACTCGTCATAATTTACTAGATATATCTCCGAGCTTTTTCTATTTTTTGTAGGCGTGAGATTACCACTGTCTTCTAAGCAAAATATATTCTTATAAAAAAGGGGGGGCAATATCACAGTCGCGTAAATTTAAAAATATCCCAACGCCGAGATTTTTTGCCGCTGTTTCTTTCTGCTTTGCACGAGCTGCTTTAACGACGTTTCTTTTAATTTCACTTCACCTTTTTACCGAAACGTTGAAACGACGGCAATGTACATTGCTTAAAAATGTCGTTATTTTACGTTTGACGAACGCTCACGTTTTATCGGTTTCAACTCGATCCCATAAATTACGCTAAAATGGCCCATTCAGCGCAAAATTGCCATCTCCCCTCAAAAAAAACTGAAAGAAAGGAAAAAAAAAGAAAATACCCTCGTGGCGATATTAAAAATCTCATACGCTTTTGGAAACAACGTGATCGATCAGAAAACCCTCAAGCAGCGCTCATTTCCAGTTCCCCAGCGGTTACGTTGCCTCGTCTCGAATCTCGCACGTCTCGAGCAAACTTCGTCCCCTCTTCCTCCCCCAATCGGTGGCGTCGAAGTCACGCGCCTCGTGGAGTTTCCAGAAGCGAATTTTCACGGGCCATCGAGCCCGTTCTTGCGGCTGCTTACCAAGTGAAAATTTCCAAACGACTCGCTTGGCCCACTTTCCGACCAGTCAGAGACACTCCGCAGCTACGTGGTCTCTTTCTCTCTGTCACAAGGTGCTTCGATTCATTAATCCCAATAGGGGCAGCTCCCCTTCTTTTTTTCCCCCTCTCGCCCTTCTTTTAAAACATACGGACAGCTTATGCAAGCTACGCGCGCCCCTGGCGTTGACACGCGATGTCACGGCGATAGCCTTCGGACCCGAGAGCACACCACACCTTTTATTCGCATTTCGACCTTCAACTTTGCCCGCCGCGCGAGCTTTTCTCTTATTTTTGAATAACAAAAATGCATTTGCAAATTGCTCCATTTCACCGCTGTCTCTTTCGAATACGTTTCTCCCTGAAAGACACTTTAAAAAAAAAAAAAGAAAACCTTTGAAAATTCCCATACGTCACGCGTTGCCAATCGAAATTCCCAGCATTTCTTTGCTCTCCTAATCTTTACGGAATATCCTGCAGTCTCGGCAAAGTGAGAGAAAATAAACAATAGTTTTTGCGGTGGATATAGTCCGGGGAAGAATCGATAAAACAGGTTGACCAGCCGGAGAAGCAGCACGTGCCTAATAATACGCTTCATAAGGGGAGAGCTTTATTCGTAACACGTATATGAGGCCCGAGCCGCCCGCGTATTTCCCCCCCACCTGATAAATTTTCACGACTCCAACTTCGGCTTATATTGCGTTTGCGATATAAATCAGACAGAAGTGTGTGTGTGGGGGGGGGGGGTGAAGAAACGCGAGAAAAGTTCGGCTCTCGTCTCGACTAAGAAGCCAGTAGCATATTTATATAGTAGAGAGCCAAGGAGGAGGTGTGTGTTTGGGGACGGGGAGAGCTTGCACGAGTAGGGAGAATCGATCCGAGCGTGTCTATTCGGTGACGAGACTTGGAATTATTATGGAGCGGCTTTAAAAAGTCGTATTCTCGAGGAGAGCTACACGGAGGAGTATTAGGGATAAGGGAGAGAGAGTTCGTCGGCCGTGAATAGCTGGTCGATAACCTTGAGCCTCCCCCCCCCCCCCTTCGGCTGGCCCAACCACCCCTAGGCGCGAGATAACCGAGCCGTCGGCTAGATAATGTGGCCGCTGAGGATAGGATTATGTGTGTGTTCCGTTGATACAGCCCGAGGTGGAAATTGAATCTTTTTGTACTCGCTTAGCCGCGGTTCGTGTATTATTCGCAGCTCGAATTTTTGCTGCTGGTATACCTACATTGTTTCGTTGGCTCGTTTATTTTTTCTCGCCATTCTCGTTATAATATACTTGCGATATTAGAGTTGTACGTTATATAGTTGGGAGATGAATATAACTAAGGTCATTATTGTTGAATAGAGAAAAACTGTTCAATTTGGTCTGTTTTTCTCTCTCTCTCTCTCGCTTGGGTAGAACCAGAGGCATTTTTATAAATTATCCTTTATGGCTCTTTAAATTTCGCCGGTGACTTTGCTCTTAAAGTCGCGTTGTTACAACTTGCGAATAAGCTGCAAAAGAGGTGAAATTATAACTAATATTTCTTTCGTAATTGATGGGGCAAATTTGAATGTATTATTTGTTGCAAAAGTTCTCTTTCTCTCGAAAAAAAATAAAATTTTTTTTCTAATTTTCATCTTTCATGTACATTTTCATGAATGACGCGGATTATCTATTGAAATCGAAAAATATCCTTCCTATAACGTTCTTTGACACCTTTTTAAGTTCACACATTTCCTGATAATCCCTCTCACCTCAAATAAAAAAAAATGATGAATTTTCCATCATTCATTATAGTTTTCATTTTTACGACACTTGAAATCCTCCCTGGATAAAATGAAAAAACAAAACGCTGCCCAAACGTTATTTCTTGCTTACTCAACGAATTACATTAGCTTGTGTGTATACATATTTAAAGCCTCGAAATATTCATCTACAACCTACATGATAAAATTTTAATCTCACGTAAGAACGTCGTTGTTTTTTTTGCCATTGAATTATACATAAATGTCTGATGCGATTCGATAAAAAAAAAGAGCAAGGGGAAGGAGGAGGAAGGGGTCTTGTTTCTCGGCCGAACCGAAAGATCTACACAAAGCAGACGGTATATAAGCGTCACGCGAAATTTAGTTCCTTTATCGCGCATGCAAGCAGCGTTTACGGTCTTCGACCTAATAATCCTGACTAACGCAAATTTATTGACTCTGGTAATGCCATTGTATTAACGTCGTTACCAAAAATCTCGCAATTTCTTATGTCAATTCGCGCTTAATGTCGAGCTCGATCATTTCGACGTGTTATTTACAAATAAGCTGACATTATTGCCCCTTATCCCTAATAGACAATTATAAATTATCCATCAGCGCAATCTCACCAATCACAAATGCGAATAAGCCCGATTGACCGTAAATAAAAGACTCCCTTTCGAAATATCCATCAACAATAATCAATACGTCACTAATGCTCGCACCAAGCCCTTAATTAAGCGACTCGAATGAACCACATTGTCAAGGTGTGGCCGCCGTAGAATTTTGAGAGACTCGCGTGCGAGATAAGCATCGTCTGCCGAGGATTGCGCGCATTGAAAATAGAACCACCTGTAAAATCTTTCGGGAATTCAAAAAGGTTCAAGTGGGGATTACGCGGGTGTACGAGCTGAAATTTGTAGTTCGCTTGTCCTTGGACTAAAAGTCCTAGTGGTGTATTGTGTGCAGTGCACGGCTTGATTTTTGAATATCGTAAATATTTTTTTTTTTTAAAGAATAAAAATAAATGGCAATAATATATAGGCGAAACGAAAGGGGGTCAACGATTTTTTTCGATTAAAACTTTTCATATTGCAGAGTTGACCGAGAGCAAGTTTATAATTCTTTGGTTAACGGATATCGTGAGATCTTGTTATTAACGCACCTCATTTTTTTTCCATCGACAGACATAAGCATCGAGGAATCGTTACGAGAGTTTTGTTGCACCGAGGCTGCTCTGTAAGAACAAAGTTTTTCCAATATACCTTTTTGAAATTTATCAAGAGCCGTCTAGCTGTTCTAAGCGAAAAAAAAGCGAAGTTATAACGTTGCGAAAGAGACGCTCGAGGTTCTTGTAATATTTTATATGTACGTAAAAATTTTTATCGGAAACTGAAGAGAGAGTGACTGGGTTATCGGCCACGCGTGGCTTTTAGTACGAAAGTACTTGCGCGTGATTTATTGCAAAACACATTTTTCGAAGGGAATCGATCATATAAAGGCGTTATAAAATACAATTGCTCGCGCACGAAGAATGTTATACCATTCGTCTCTTTCAATCGTACGCTTGGAATAAAATTCTCTAGTTGAAATACGTAATTTTATTGCTCGCGCAATGCACAATCGGATCCATGACTTCTGGAGTACAAGTCGACCTAGCCCTTATTTTAATGCAACGTACTCTACGAACTGATTTAATGCTCGTAAATAAATAAGCCAAAATCTCTGTAATGTTAACTTAATCCGAGAGACATTGCATATAATTTATTATCATTAAAAAACTAGGTACGATTTATTTCTATCAATTAGCGGACACAATTGGAGTATGTCCAAAAAGCTTACGTGTTATTCTAACCGTTCAAATTTATAACGACAACTCGATCGCTCATACGCCTAAAAAAAGTAATGAATTTTCGATTCTCGTTATCCTCAACGTGCTTACACAAAAAGTCCTTATTAAAAATTGCCCTTAACAACAAAAATTTCCCATGAAAATGAGAAAATTCTCGGGAAACTCGAGCGAAACTTAGCTGCGCCGCAAATGATTATAGAAAATAAAGAAGAAAAAAATTCTCGCTCGTTAGAAACTTTGCCGGACGTGTATTATTTCAGGCCGTCGATCTTCTTCGACCGAGCTCTAACTAAATACATCTTCGTTACACAATTTTCTTCGGGAATCGAATTTTTATTTAAAATACGTTGCTCGAACTTTTGCCGGCCCACGCGAGAGTAATATGCTAATAGGAACCTTTTGGCCATAGCCGATGTATACAATCGATATGTCATTTGTTTTTCTAAACTCCTTCGAGATAAGCCGGCAGGGCCTGCTCTGTATTACTTCCTGAATTTAAATAGTCCATGCACGTTTGCCCGGCGATCGGGAAAAAGTGTTTGATTTAAGGCTGTTTACAAAAGTAGCATCGTAGTGATAAGAGACTTTTTTTTTCTTTACGAAAAAACTCTTTCATAGAAATTCCGTGTGCACGTACAATAGAATACCGGTATAAACTTTAAATTAAATCTTTATTTTCGGGCGTTTGATTTGCTACTCGCTCAACTCGAGTATGCGTCTTGGATGTGCGCCAAGGAATACTCAATCTCGCGTAACGACATTGATACACCAGCGAGATATCCAAAACTTTATTAGAATAAATTGTTCATGCGCTCGAGCGAATATGTAAACTAATAAAACACAAACTTATATTTTTGTTGATTTATTTTTTTTTTCCTCAAGATAAGCAAGTCTCGTCGAAATACTTTTACGATAAAAATGTGCGTGTGTGTGTAGAGGAGAGCAAAGCGCGTGACAATAAGAGCTTAATCTTTATCCATCAAATAAACGTCAGGACTACCGAATGCTTTCGATCATCGACAAAAGACCATGGGAACGTCCGGCCTATGTATACCTATACCACTCTCTCTCTTGCTCACTCACTCTTTTACCGTCCAGTGGCTCTCGCGACGCATTTCCCTTCGACTTTTATATAAGTTTGCGCTCGAGCGGCGAATATTTCAGACGCGGAAATAAATTTCCCTTCCGGCCTTGAAATGCGGCCATTATTGGACCCAAGAGGAGCGGAAATTCTTGGGATTACCGAGCCAAGGAAAAGACGGGGCGATCAAGGAGGGGTCCGCTCGAATAATGCTTGCGAGAGAAACGTAATACGTATTTTAATCGTGGAAATGAAAGAAGCCCAGACGGTTAATAGGATGCTGCTCCTGCTATTCGACAATATCGGAGACACCGGCATAACAATCTTTTTTTCTTCTCCCCTCTCGATCTGCTGTCATCCACGTTTCTAGCCTGGAATTTTTTTTATTGTCTTAGTGTTTTTGAAAAAAGTACGGAAATTTTGTAAGTGTAGATGGTTTTGGGTGGTATTTTGAAATGGACTCGGACTATTTTTATTTGACGTTCCAGTGAACCAGGTATACAACCAAAGCACCGAATTACCCCAACAATACAAGAAATATCAAGACAACCCATTTAGACACGTTCTAGGTCCCCTTTTTTATGAGAAAAAGAAAAAACCCTTGTAATAATCAGGAAAGACCGCACTCGAGCGTTAAAATAATAAACCAGGTCAATTTAATTATTCGAGAGAGCGAGAGGGAAAACGAGAGCAAAGTCCGTCTCGCCATCGGCGCATTACTTTTTATACCCGTGTACGGATACATATCGGCCGATGTCGTTCCCATAAAAGACTCGCACGGTAAAGCTGGGGGGGGGGTGGAAAGTGCGCACATTAAATCCCCCCCTGGAGAGCAGTTGAAGAGCCGCCGATGTACAGCGACGACGCGCTCGGTCTAGCGTGAAAATTTCTACATAGAATAGCGAGCCGATCGGTTTTCCGGCCAAAAAGTCAAAGAACTCGCTGCGAGGGCAGAGCAAAGGGTGTAATAGTGCAAGGGATATTTCACGCTGGACGCGCAACTCCGATCGGCGGACGCTTTCTCACTTACTCCCCTCATTTCGCGAGTGACGTCGGCGGCTTATCCAGCGTGGACTATCGAGTTTTAATCTTCTTAATTGAAGGCTCTCTCTCTCGGCCAACTTCCGAACTTCCCTCCCACGCATTTCTGCGATTGCGAGTAGAGTGATTCCTCCTCGGCCGTACACGGACTTTTCCGCGGCGCCAAATCGTAAAAGGATCGGTCTGTATATCCTTATAGGCTTTACCGAGCGTTACCTGATCTGTTTTTTCTTTCTTTATCAAGAAGAAAAAATAAAATTATCTTGTTTGTCTACTGTAATCTAAAGTATTTACATCTGTTCTCGATATTTGCGTATATCTTAAGATAATTCGTAGGGACATTTTTCAAAATTTGTAACGATTGCAACGGTACAAGTACACGTTAGTCCGCGTCGACTAATCCCAAACATCGACAAACTCCCCTTGTGGCCATCCGAAAGTATACAGGGGGGGCTGAGGAGAAAGCAAAACAAGAGAGTCCTCAGGTAAGCGCTAAAAGGGTTTCCAGTTTACGAGCCTAGCGCCGCCAGGCTCCAAGCGTTTTATGATATATCTCTGGGCCTGGGGAAATCAGATCGGACCGCACGTGGTTTACAGTCGGCCAAGATCACGGAAAACCTGAGGTACACCTTTACAGACAAGCGGGAACTAGTGCTTCTCTTCGCGTAGTGAAAGGAGCGTTACATTTTTTTTTAATTCCGCACGCGGAAAAATTTAATTTTGCGTATACCCTTTTGCATTACAAACCAATTGCTGAACGTATGCAATCTCTGCTCCAAATTGTTCTGCATTTCTGTGTATTTATACATGTATACAAGTGTCTATACAACGAAGAGTGTAGACCGTATATAAATATTTGCATTTTATGAAACTCTGTTTTGCCTTTATCCCTGCGCCACACGCGGCGTATACCATTGGCGCGCGTTAAACTAAAATTAACTCGTCTCCATACACGTATAATGCGAGCCGAACTTATAGTTCCTACATTATCCATATTTTATGCTTTCGGTCAATATGACCCCCCCCCCCCCCCCCCCCTCGCCCACTTCCCCATCCTCGTTAAATATTCAAAGCGAAATTCAATTAATTAGTTCGGAAAAAGAAAATAAAGGCCGTTCTCTTATTCTTTTCAATTAACTCGGCCGCCTCCTTCCCCTTCATTTTTGTTTCGCCCAGAGCCTTTCCTGCCTGTAAACCAACGCCACGTACATACAAGCGCTAAATTAAAAATCCATGTATATCGTCTATTTTATCAAATTGCTTTCGACAACGTCACAGCGTGCGCTCGCATTTTAACAATGAGCCTACGATTACCTCCTTATCGGACCACACGCAATGAATAAAAAAAAGAAGAAAATAAATAATCGCGCATAACGATCGCGTCGAATTGTATCTCTCTCTCTCTCTCTCTCTCTCTCTCTCTCTCTCCTTACCCATACACAACGCGTAGATACACAATTTCAGCAAAAGACACTTCTCTTATCTATACCCATAAGCAAATTGTATTGATAAAAAAAAAACTCGGAAAATTCCGGCAAATAAATTAGGGTCTGGGCCTGAAAAATAATCAAACCAATCGAAACTCACTTACGCTCGCGGCTTAGGATCGTTGAACTCTTGCTTTCGCAACACTTAGCATCTCTACCGATAGCTCGCGAGATGTTTAGCGGCGAAAAACGCGAGAGCCCCCAACTGGGTTAACAGCCTGGTTTATCCCGAGCGAGAAAACAGCTTCGAGGGGGCGGGGGGAGGGGATTTATACACGGAGCAAAGCGCAAGCATGCCGCGAGAGTTGGCTGCGTCGGAATTAAGGAGGCGCGAGAGCAGCTGTGTAGGAGACCGGGTGTCTGGCCAACTAATACTCAACCTCTTCTTCGCCTTATACCGGCTATACATGCTTGCTCTTCATTTTTGTCTCTTGGCTTTATTTTCGCTGTGGGCGAGATTGGAGAGCCGCGCGTAATCGGAGGGTGTTGTATATACGCTTTCGGCACTTGGACTTGTCGCCGTTGAAGTGGAGAACACTTGGTTTCGTTGGTATATAACGATGCGATGGAGGTCTTTTTTTCCAAGTGCTTTGTTTGCACTACAGGCGCTGGAGAACATGAGCTTTTGCTTGTGACTTAGATTTAAGCTCGTGACCTAGTGAGCTATCGTTTCGAGGGGGGGTTTGATAACCAAGTTCTTGAAAAAGACGCCGCTAAAACGATATATCCTGCTTATTCTGTACCACGAGAGCCGTGGAAGATCGGGCAAACGTCTTTAGATGATTGAGATAGTAAATGGCTTTTAAGGTTTTATCGAAAATGCATTATCAAGTCGAAAGTAAATCGACGAAAAAAGAAGTATGTATGTGAAGGACATTCCTCGTGAAACTGGCTTTTTTTCTAATATCAACTTGCATACTACAATAATAATAATTATATTTAAAAAAAAAATGGTCGTTAAGTCCGAAGCGAATGAAAAATTCAATTCGTTAACAATTTACGAGTACGGAATTATATAAATCATCAAACTTGCGTTTCTTTAAAAAACTCGACCCTCGGCTTTGGTAACATAATAATTTTCATGTCCAATTTTCCCATTTACGTGATAGATAGCAATACAGCGCTCTCGGCCCCTTTTATCCGGCGTGCATCGGACGATGTAAAAATAACGTCCTCATTTATACGTGCGCTACGATAATAAGCATCGCGATTATGGGAATAAATTTTTTTTTCTATGTCAATTCCAGCCGTTATTTTTAAGCGCGCGTTTAAGAGTTTACGTTGTCTAGGCGATCGTTCGCTCTAAGACTACCACGGCGATCGCAAGCGCACTCGCGAAATAATCATGTACTCATCGGCACTTAAGATCCAAGTAGAGACAGTACGCGTGTATCAACGTTAGCATGAGTAACCGCGAGAAGCACACTTTTCGGAAGATTCTCCTCGAAAACATCGATAGCTCTCGTCTTCCGTAAGAGAACGAGAGGGAAACGAAAAAAATAAAGAAAATAAACATTACACCCTCGTTCGTTGGTTCGTTCAGAAATGCTCAATCGAGAGTAACATGGGGGAGTTACGGAGAGCTCGATCTCCAAGTCCGCTCGCGCGTATTATCTTTAAGGTTGTAGACCTTAGGGCTTAATATTTAAAGAGGCGCTCTCGCATCGATATCGCCCGGCTGACTGCTCCGCTTCTTTACATACATTCCCGGTCTTTACCCCTGAACGCACCTCCTCAGCGGCGCTAGGCCAGCGATCTATAGCCGATATTACGTGTGTATATACATAACATACACGGACACGCTGCCTCAACGGATTGTCGTTCGTTTATTTTTCATCCAGCTCTTGTGCAATCCCGAGACTAACTTACAACTGCGCGGCTTTGTTAATTACTCGATCATTACGACGGCTTGACTTTTTTTTTTAAAAAGCGACAAGTAGTGACGTGTCTTGACGTCGAATATGCCGGGGGGTAAAGTTATTTCCTGAGGGGAAGGGGATAAATTCAAGCCCGACTCGTGCGGGGAGCGTTATCGCTCGAGTGGGAATTTGTATCATCCTCTTAAGTCTGCTACGTTGTTTAGATTATCAGATCAGTTAAGTCTGTACGAAATTGTTTCGTAAAGTGCTTATTGAAATTAGGCAGGTTAGAATATCGTGAAATTTTAGGTGTAGAAAAGAAAAAAAAAGGCTAAAAAGCGTCGACGGTATAAATTTAGAAAACTTTCTTATGAAATTACAATGATTATTAACAAACGACGGAAGTTAACTGTATAAAAACGTAACCCAAGAGCTTGCAAAGCTGTAACGCACGAATTCCAACGAAATCGACTTTCTTACATTGTAGTTGATTTGAAAATTTCATGAAACTCCATAAACGTGTCTACCTCTCTCTCCCCTTCATACGAACCCTCCTATTCCCATGCAATTTTAATTTTCTCTGCGAACAGGGGCACAACCCCGTTAAATAATCCAATCCCAATATCTTGGATTTTTCAAAAGGGGCATCGCGCATTCGGTGAATATTTAAAGCCGGCATTCTGGCGAACGTTAAGTTCAAATGGTATCGCCAACGATCACGGGCTATTAGTTTGCGATTTTGGCGTAATTATTGTTTTTTTTTTAACGATAATAAAAAGTTCTGTGCACGAAGGTACATCGGATAATGCAGGGCTTCTTATGTACTATCGAACTGTTATTTTCTCTGATTGATGAGGCGCTGGTTTATTACCCAAGTTCCCGCGCGCGTCCGCCTCGGCTTGATGATTAACGATTTCAATTTAAGCGTATTTCATTTTTCAGCTATTTTTATATCTAATGCAGAAATGCGTCCTTCTGCAAATACCGACGTTGCGTTAGTTTATTTATTTATTTTTTTCGTCTTATTTCTTACTATTTCACTCGATACTCGAAATTAAAACTCTTTTTGCCTTTAGCTCTTATAAAAACTAACTAAAGTCTTAATAAAATAATCCTTTCCTTCCTTTAACAGACTTGTAAAAGCCCAAACCAATTTTAAAATTAACCAACTTCCCAAACATTGTGCAACCGCGCCGGTTCAACGAAACCATAAACTCCAAGATCACACGACCGAGTGCTTAATCTTAAACAGGTAATTCCGGGAGGGCCATAATCGCTAATTTAACGAGGCTCGACAAATCGCGCGAGAACAAACGACTCACCCAACAGCTCCGTCATCGCGATCCTCCGTTCGCAGACTAGTCTCTCTTTCCCCGTGCCTTCTCCGTCTCCTTGACTGGTATCTCCAAAAGCTCCGGGATCCTTGGTAAGCTTGTTAAACTCGGCGATCGGCTGTTATTGAGGTGTAATCGTGGGGCGCTGGCTGCCACGCGAGGCCTACACACACAGACACATGTACATCTAAAGACGACGAGAGAGCGAGCTTGCGCCGCGCGATGCGCCTCGCCGGATCGCCGCGGAGCTTTTGACGGCCGCGCTAAGGCCAGCCGGTGAGGGAGCTTCGCTTAGTCCGGCGCGCGGCGGCACGTGCGTGTGACGCCGAGGAGGAGAGACCGGCGCACGCGCTGAGCTTGCGATACTGCCAAAGCTTAGGCGGGAATCCCTTCCTCTTCTTGCTCTTCCCCCCCCCCTCCCCGCCCACCTCTTCGCGGCGACAACGTAGTTGACGTATACTGTGCCGCGTGTGCTTGCGGTTTTCTCTTGGCTGCGAACTATGCTTTCGTTTTATAGATTAGTGCCCGGCTCTTAATGCACGAACGTCGTTTGCTCAGCTTTAGCGCAGGAGAGGTTTTAGCCGGGCTGTGTTTATTGTGTTGCGCTATACGGAGATAAAGGTGAGATGGATTGTGTTTTTAGACGGGAGTTTCTCTCTCCTTTTTTTTTTTGATTGATTTTCTGGAATGATACTGGCGGTTCTTTAGCCATGGTCAACTTTCCTTTTAGGCTCGTTCGCGCGCGTGCTGGATGGGTAGATCTTAACGTTTGCTTCTTCGTTCGTTTTAAGTGTTTGAGTCTCAAGTCGAAAGAAATTTTTTTTTCTTTGTAAATAACGTTTCGGTTGATTAAATGAAAATATGACTTTGTTTTTTTATTTCTCGATCCGACACGAGATTAGGAGGTATAAGAAAGTTTGATATTTAATCTGGAGTCCGTCTCTATGGTCTTGGTTTAGAATTAAAAGGACAATACACTTGAAAATAAAAGTCTGGAATTCTTTTCTTCGCTTAATGAAATGTCGTTACTTTCAAGATTTTTATGAGAAAAATCGGAGTCGGTTGTTATGAGTTATATTAAATCTATATTATTGTCATCCAGCAACAATACGGGGTTATTAAAAACCTTTTAAGATTTATGTAATATCGTTTAGTTTGCAGGAAACGTAATTTATCTTATATTGTCAACATCAGAAGTTGACTTATAATTAATGTTTATAAATAGTTAAATTTCTTAAAATAACGAGAATTCAATACCTCGATACATCAGATTGCTTGATTAAGCAATTTTTAAAATCGCATATATTTAATCTAAACTTTTGTCTCGTATTACGAATTTTTTCAGCGAATAAATAATTATAGTACCAACATTTATTTTTATTAAAATAATTTTTTCTTTATTTTCCAGATTAATCAGCTTTAAAATGCAGAGTTTAACGTTAACGAGGGGCACTAGTCATTTATCTCTTGCGCAAAGACTGTTTTATGAACGAAATGGATTTTTGGTCATTCCTAAGGTGATTCCCCAGGAAATACTCGATAAATGTAGCCGAAGGTAACATACAGTGAACTTTTTGTTTTTGTAATCTAAATTTCGTTTGTAAATACGCCTATTGGGTTGTTTTGAAGCTTCTTAATCACTAAAAACACAATTTTCTAATTTTTGATTTTAATTAACTGCAATAAAGATTGAAGCTTTTAATAAAAGTGTAAGCTGATTTCATTTCGACCGGTTGGATCGGCTCAAGTTTCTATTCGGCTGAAAGTCGTATTTTTTCAAGACCCTGAGAGAAATTGCGAAGAAAGCAATTACTTTTGTTTTATGTTTCAACATATCTAGAAATATATAGTAAATTATAACAAGTTGAACAAAACAAAAAAAAATGAAGCTACAAACTCTCAAGCTTTAAAGAACGTCTTGTAACCCTGAATTTTTACATCATCTTCTTGTGGATTTCGTAACAGCCGTCAACTACGAAAAAGAAAACAGTAGACGAGCCCAATAAAGTACAAAACGAATTATAGCTCCGGGTTCTATTGAGAACGCGATAGAGAGCGAATTTCGATTATTTTAAAAAAATTTCACGGCTAATCCGTCCGTAGGCCTCGTAAATAATCGCGGCGAAAATAACCAAAGCAAAGCCAATAAATTATGCGGCATCGAGCAAAAAAAAAAGAAAGAAAAACGAAAAATCTAAAACGCAATTCATTTTCTCTGTCTTGAAAGAGGGAATGAAAAAAAGGCCAAATCTAAAAATATCCCCCGTCTAACTTTCAGATTCGACGCTTACGCGGCGGGCCGCGTAGAGAAGGGCTTCACGACGATAATGCGCGACGTGGTCGACCGTAAGTCGGTGAACAAGATCCAGGACATCCTGCACGACGACGTCTTTCGCGAGTACTTCGAGAACGGCCGACTGCTCGACATCGTCGAGGCGTTCGTTGGTCCCAACATCGTCGCCGTCCACAGCATGCTGATCGCCAAGCCGCCCGACGCGGGCAGTGGCAGCTCAAGGTCAGAGCTTACATACGGCTCTCCCATTCATACACGCCAGCATATCGGAAATCGGCTTTTTATAGACGCACCTCCGAGAGAGACAAGCCCAGAGTACAGCCATAACAGAGAGATTTGAAGCGATACTACTCGAAAACTCGCGTACAATCGGTCCGATGAGTTTTTTTTTTATTCCAGCCGCCCGAGCTTGCGCTGGTAATAATAAAGCGCCCCTTGATTTATACTCGGTTACACAAACGCATATCTCCGGCAACTTCGTTTGCCGCACTCGGGTCTTCTCATTGTTTCACGCTTTCCATAAATAAACCCGCCTCTCTTATAAACGTATACGCATGTATCTCGGTCGACTCTCCTTGCCCGTGTGTACTTTCGAAAATTCACGAACAACCGGGCTTTATCGACACTACAGCCAATTCTGTAAACACGATTCCCCCGGGGCCGGATCGGGAATCTTTAAAAAGCAAGCCGTGAATATCGATCGCGCAATGCGTTATTGAAAATATCGCTAGATTTGCGAGGGAGAGATGCCCCCGCTCGAGACGCGAATTCGCGAGGATAGGGAATTTTTGGTCACGCGCGCCAAAGTGCCTTAATTATCGCGGGAAAATAAAGGCGAAGGAGAGCAAAAAAAAAGAATTACGAGCGTGCGGGAATACAAAAGGGAGAAAGGAGATAAAGAGAGAAGCGCCGGCTGAGCTTGGCTCTCTCTTATGTCGCTCTTTTTTTTCTTTGCAGTTGACTGCCTTCTTTTACCGCGGCTTCCATTAAGTTTTTTGGCATACAGCGGGAGAAAAATGGCCGCATTGTTGGCGGAGAAAGGCTTGAAAAGTTGATAAAAATTCATCTCGCCGGCGACTTTTGGGAGACAAGTCTTGTTTTAATTTACGGATGTACGAGATACGTTCAAGTGTTTGTTTAGCACCGATCGATTGCTAGCGTGAATTTTTTCTTATGCCACGATAGTTTTGTTGACGCTCCGGAGATGCGCAATGACTGATAAAGATCGTAAGAAAATTGAAATTTACCCAAGAAAAGCGCAAAAGAGTTGTGCGTATAGACTCGCGCGTAAAATGTTAAGTATAAATGAAAATAGATGACCACGCAGATATTTACACCGGCAGGCGAAGAAAGTTCAAGTGCGAGATTCGCCAGGGGAAAAAAAGGCAGTCGAAATTCCTAGAGTAAATTTGATATATGGCACGTTATTAAAGACCCCCTACTAAAAGAAAACCCTGCCAAGTCATCTCATGTTTAATTTTATGGCCCTATCCCTAAAACGGCATTCTTTTTTTGTCGTTTGCCAAGTTTCTTGGACGAAACCGAGTAAAATCGTTGGTAAACACGAGCAGCTAAGATACTTGGAAAATTTTGTTAGAAAATTTTTAAAAACAAACGTCTAATGTACTTTTTATTAAAAAAATGTCTCATTGAAAGTCTTTTAGAGATTTTTTATCCTCTTATTGAAGTCGCGTTAATTGAAATTCGCAGCTTAATTTAAAAAAAAAACCATGTGAATTAAAAACAATTTTGTTTATAGGCATCCACCGCATCAAGACCTGTACTACTTTCCATTTCGGCCAGCCGACAAAATAGTAGCCGCCTGGACGGCTATAGAAAAATGCGACAAGGAAAACGGCTGCTTACACGTCTTTCCGGGCTCGCATCGCTCCTACGATTTGCAACCTCACGGCTACCCTGAAAGCACTGTTAACAAAATGTATCACGGAATTCAGGTGATCAACGCTCCATCCATTTACATGACACTTTTCTTTTGAAATACTTGACAAATTGTTGAATTTGTATTTTTAAAACTTTTTTTTTCTTTCGATCAAACGAATGAGTTTTCTTTGAAAAACGTAATAAGGGAAAATTAATCGCGTAATGTATCAATGAATATTTAATAATCAAAAATGCCAACGCTTTTAATTCGTTAATTTTCACTTAAGTGATTAAGTTGAAATTGTCTAATTTTTTTTTTTAGAACTTTATGTGTTCACTTTCTCCGTGCGGTATTAATATTAAGCAAAAGGAACATAATTTTATCATTATCTTTAGAATCTACCAGAATCAGTTAAATGGATCGATGTGGAAATGGAGCCAGGGGATACTGTATTCTTTCATCCATTACTAATTCACGGCTCTTGGAAAAACGTCTCCAATCGGACCCGAAAAGCCATCTCTTGTCATTATGCTGCTGCGGAGTGCAATTACATTGATGTTAATATTTTTAATATACTTGAATTACATGAACCTCTCAAATGCTTAAAAATGATTGAAATATAGTTGATGACAAAATATAAACTTGTAATTATTGTTTGCAGGTTGAAGGTACAGTACAGCAAACTATTAAGGATGAAGTTATGTCCATAGCAAGACGGCGTTTTCCTATGACCGATGATACTACTTATGCAGACATTTGGAAACTAAGATCTTCTCTAGTGAGAGGCATTCGATCTTCTCTGTAAAGAATTCGTATATTATTTCAACAGTATGACACCAAAAATTGAAGGTGTTAACGTACGTGAATTTCTGATAAATGGATTTATTAGGAATAGGATAGTCAAGGTAAAGGACCAGCAGGTTGATAAAATCTACAGCAGAAGAAGATGTAAAAGCGACCATAAGATCGTTATCATTATTATTGTTGTTTATAACAGAATTTCTCTTATGTCTTTGACCGTTGGGCAGTTGTAGAAGATAACAATGCTTAAAATTAGGATTTCTGTACTCATTCTCATGTTTAACGCTTGCACTGGAGGTACGGCATAGCGCTAAACATAACGAAAAACGATCGAGGCTTCTTAAACGCAGCTTCAATGAGTCTCCTTGTTTTAACTTCTGTTCCAGGATTACATTTTTTTTCTTCTTTATCTGAAAATATATTTTTCACTTAGTTTTTAAGATTTTTTTAAGTTTTACAGATTTTATTTAATGCCTTTATTATTGTTATTGTGTATAAGTGATTGTATCTGTAAATAAAGGTTTTTATTTTTGTTATAAATAAAGTACCTTGTTGGGATCAAGGCAGCAAGAAACACAGTATTCATAAATTTCACAGCACCCTTGAGGATTGCATGTCTTGCAAGAATATCTGCTCTTTTCTTCTAAAGGCACTAAAGTAGATACACTTGTAGGCTTTTGGGATTGTTCCGCATTACAACAACCATTTGCTAGTACATTGTACCTTGTACACACATAACCTTTTTCATCAACAATTAATGATTTACCCTAAAACATACAAGAATTTCTTTCTCAGTTATAAAGAAAAAGATAAATATCCAAAATTAATAAAATTACCTGAACTGAATTTCGACATAGATTCAAGGAAGTATCATTATTATTAAAACTCAATGTGTTAGTATGAGGAATCTCTGCGATATTGACATTTCCATTATCGTTCATTACTTCCATTTGCCATAGTAGTGGTCTATCAGATGGCTTAACCACTTCGTCCAATCCATCTTCATCAAGAAAAATATCATTGCTTTCTCCAATATTCATATTATCCATGTCATCAAAATCATTTTCAATTGACAGTCCTTTCTTCTTTAAAATAAGGTAATTGTTTGTTAAATAATGACAAAAATTAATTATAAGAAAAGTCACTATTAGTATAATACGTACTTCATTTCGTAGTAAATTGAATATTCCATACATAAATAATAGAAGACATATTATCACAAGTATTACTCTTCGGCGAATACATCTAAAGTAACTAACCCAAATTGGCATGCTTTGGTAACTGCACAGAGGTCTTTGATTTTCAATCTTCGTAAGCTTACAATAAAATTATCCAAAAAGTAATAGACAATAGTTTCTTTTTCACAATCATTATAAAAGTACATTCCACTAAATGGAATGCTATTTGAATGAAAACAAAAGTTTTATTCAAATTTCAAATTAAAAATCAGTCTAAAATATCTATTAATATGTACATGGTTTAGAGTCTGCATAAATAATCAAATCTAACAAAAATGAATAATTCATAGTAAAGGTTATGTCACTCCAAAAAGTAAGTGTAAATACATCACTGTACGGCTCTCACGGTCTTATATAAATTGTTATCTTAAAGAATCGTATAACTAATGACAAAAAAGAATGTTGAGTCTCCCGATATTTTGTTTAGAATACTTTGCAATAACAAAACCAAACATTGTTGGAATGACGTTTTCCAGTTCCTGCCTAATCCTACAATTTCAATGTAGCTTCCAGCAAACGTTACACAGATGTCGCCAAGAGTAACTTTTTCGAGGGAAACCAACGATTATTTAATTATTTAACTCGATAAAAAAGTATAAAGGAATAAAATAGATCTTCTATTAAAAAACTATTGAATGAGTTTTGCACAAAGAAAACATATTTAATCTGTAACGAAAATAATTTTTAAGCTTACGACCCCCGTCACTCAACTTTGCATTGACATTTGCCTGTCGAAGAACATCAAATAAAATTATCTAACGTTGAATATTCACATTTATCTAGAAAATGAAATATTCGTCTGTAAATACCCAGACCCTTTGAATTATTGCCTTGTGTTTGTAAACAGACTAAGTAACGTAAGACCCGAAATGCGAAGAATAGAGTTTCGGAAAGGAGACAGAGGAACAATGTAGCTAAAGGGGCAAAAACGGTTCAGGTATATTTACCAAAATATATTAGTATCTTGCTTGAAGGATTGAGGTAACGTCTGAATTTTCATCATAAAGTGGGTAAGAAGGGAAAGTTTTGTGCTTCGTTCGAGTCATTTTAACTGAGGTACGTGTAAAAGGCGTATTTGTTGTTTAATTTTTATAATCTTACGTTTTTGGTGTTTAAGTAGGCTTAATTACTCAGGTGTGTTTCATTTGAAAAAAGTAACGGGTAAATAAACTATTGAAAAGTGTCGAACATTTCCATGCGTGAAAACTATACCACATCTGTGCAAACGATACGCTCATTTTGACGGCTCAATTTAAGGTGAGCTCAATGGAATGTTGAGTAAGAGATGGACATTAATTTATTTTTTAAAAGAGAAACTTTTTTAATGTTATAGCATTCGGATGTTGCAAAAAAACTTTACTTTTCATTTTTATCAATAATTAAAGTGATTTAGGTACGCTGAAATTTATGGATACTCTAGCGGTACGATAACCCGAAAAAAGGTATGCATTTAGCTACTTAATATAAAATATATTCTAATTAGTGAATACATTGTGTTTTACTATAAAAATTTCAAGGTATATTCGCATCAGCCACGAATTAATTCATTTCGTTTTAATCAGCACTTTTCCATTAACTCGACCCGTCAGAACACGTTGCCTGCAAACTTTTTGTCGGTCAAATTATGCCAACCCAGGCTTTTAATGTTCTAAGAAACAGAAGAGCGTTGGGAAAAAGAACTGCTAACGTCGAATTACTCAACCCTGGCCGTAAATTCTCGCAGAGAGCGCAAAGTGTCACATTTCACGCAAGTATCAAAATGATGCCGCTACTGAAGAACGAGGTTTATTATTGTATCCTTCAAAACTCGACGTGTTTTCAATTTAGATTTTTAGAAATCTAAACGCTTAACTTTTTCTTTTTTTACGACCGGAGGTCCATTTGCGGACGCCGCTAGGCCAGCTTAAAAATTTATTAACATTAACTAACGAATTTATACTTTCGTAAATAATCCTGTTCTATTTCCAAATAAGCATTTGCGTCGAATGTCAACTATTAATTTTATAATAAAAATAACAGTAACGATTTCTCTTTTCGTATATAGGTTGACTTCACAATTATACGATATACATAAACCGAAAAAATAGACGTAGATTCAAAGTTCACGGCCAACATTTTCGAAGCGTATACGTCGGAAAAAAACGAGCTTCGGAAAATCTTGAGGGGAGTTTTTATCTTAATGGCTGAACTACCATTGAGCGCGAGGCGGTGTCGGGCCCGAGAGCGCGAGGGGCGGAGCAAAAGAGGACATAAGATGCCGTGCGAGAGGGGGAGAGAGAGAGAGAGTCGCAAGAGGCGCGTTGCCGGCATCAACTCGTTTCCTCCTCGGGAGTTCGCTGCTGACCACGGGACCGGATACTTCGCTGCTGCTTAGAGAAAGCGCCGATTACCATCGTATTGCGAGCGAAGAACAAAGGAGATCCCGTCGTCATGTCGGAGACGAGCCGAGATCGGCAGGCGCCAATCTATTGTTGCCCGCTGAGGGATCATCTCATGAACGCCGGGCGGGCGCACACGCGGCAAATAAGCACCGAGTGCTTAAAAGACCCCGCTATGCGCCCTGCCGCGTGCGAGCGGTGCTCTAGTTGGTCTGCCGCCGCGGATTACAAATGCGGCGACCCTTTCAAAAGACACGGGTCGAAAATTATCAAGAACCATTTGATTCTTGTTAAAGAACTCGACGTCATTAGGCCAGCAATTGAGCATTGTCTCTTTATTTGTAGTTTTTGTCTGCATCGCGCTGAGCGCATATACAAACAAGATAGGCAAGACGACCAACTTATCGCCAAAAAGAGGAAGAAGGTAATATTCAAATTCACAATAAATTATTGTGTTGTCAGTCCTGACGTCTTCCGTCTATGCCAATTCATTGTCTGTTTTCCTCGTCCTTCCAAATAACAATGTGGAAAATGTATTTTACATCATTGTTGGCTTTGTATCTGCTAGTGCCAGGTTTTCGTCTGTGACGTCTAGTGACCCTAAACAGCGGTATTCATATGTTTTTTTTTTTCATAGACTTACACACGTATCTGTCAATAAAAAAAACATATGAATATAGTTTGATGAAGGTCGCTGTTCATTTGTTTTGTTGCAATGCCGATTTTCAAATTGGTTAAAAAAATTACAAATTAGGGAATTTTTGAGATTTGCCTGTTGATTCGATTAATTAATCTGTTTATACAGGGTCTCTTACGATTCCATCGTAGTCACGATCTTCTGAAATTTAGTCGATTTGGCATATAGTTTCTTAACTAGTTATTTTCCTTGAATTGATTTACTTTTCAGAATTCTTCTATAATTAATTTCCTTTTTTATTAGAAATATTTAAAAAAAATTCAAGTTTTGCTCGACTTCCAAATTCTTTATAAAAATAGTCAGATTTGTTGGTTATGTTGACTATTCTAACGATAACCTATTAGATAGCAATAAATCTAAAAACATGATATTCAATGGTTTAGTTCGATCCTAAAAATCTCACTTACACACAATCTACAAAACTACTGTTGAAACGTAATTAGAATAAAGTGATGACAAATTGTAGCCCCTGAGAATTGAAATAAATTTGTCATCACATATGAGCATAAAAGTACGCAATATAAAGTTTTGAAAAAATGGTTTTCGAAACTAGGTTGCGGAATTGTACCAATGATGGTACGTGTTTGCCAAATGCAAGCGTATCGAACTTCAAACTGACAAAAGCTTATTTTTATACAATGAATTGTACATAATTCTTTATCAGTTTTAGTATTCCTCAGTTTCATTTTCATGTGAGATCATGAGAGATTCAAATACAGCTTTAAACTTGCAGTTGAATTGTTACTTGTATGTTTAGAAAAAAGGTACAAAAGTCAGTTTGAGATATGTGGTATATGGGAGTTCTTCAAAAATTAACAATGTTATATTCCACACAAAAATGATGTCTGGTTTTATTCTTTGAGAGTAAGTGAGACATTAAGTCGCCATCTGGCAACCGTGCCCACAGCCACACCTACCTTTGATCACTCTTGCATAGTTTTACTTGTTTTAACACGCCCCCGTACCCTTACGTACAAATTTTCTTTTCCATTTAATTCCTTTATACTTGATTTCCCTGACATTTTCTTAGTATATCTTCGTCGCTCGTTCTTTTATGTTATAACAAATATATTTCTATTAGTATTGAGTCCTTTCATGTGGAATGCAATATTTAAATGTAACCTTAAACTTTTTTCAAAATACCCCTTAAATATGTCTTCGCCAACTTAACGAGACTTTTAAAAAATTGAATATCAATTTTTACATAAATTTTTAACGAAAAAATTGATAAAAATTGGTTAAAGAATTAAAAGTTTTTAATTTTGTTACCGCGCATTTCTGTTGAATGCATTAAATATTTGAATTATAATTAACAATTCAAATTTTATTACAGTTAAAACGCTTCCTAAAACGCATGGGATTGAAGAAAAAAAAAGTCAGAAAAGCACTATACCAAATAATCAATCAGAAGCCTCAGATCGTCCTAGAAAGGCACAATCCGTAAGTTGTATTTAATTGTTTTTTTTTTTATAATTTCTAGGGGTTTACAAACGCACTCATTATAGTTATGTTGTTAAAATCAATTTTGTAATACTCACTTTACTATTTAAAAATTTTAAATTTTACTATAAAATAATAGTATATTATGTTACAAGGGACAGAAGCACGCTGTTATTCTTACGTATGAAGTTTGGCGGGAATAGTGCATTGTTTTTCTTCCGATTTTACTGGGAATAATGAGACCATTATTGACCTATCAGGAATAAATTATTTTTATTTTAGACCTTTGTTAAAACAAAAACATAACATTTACTCAAACAACGTGATCAGGCTAAGCCAAGCATGTCACGAATAAAAAAGCTTCATCGTGTGCCCCATCACTTTTTTTTTAATAAGGATTTATCATAATTTACCCTACTATAAAAATGTTAGCATCACGCAAGAAAAAGGTTTGGTTCAGTGGTAATTGTAATAATGTTGAAAGAATTGAAATTTTCAGGCCTGCTTTTAATAAATTTCTAGATATAAGTATACCCTTAGGGACGAATTTCGTAAGACGATATTCAAGTTACTTCAACGAGAAGTACCGCTTACGAGTGCACTCAAACTCTTAGACATACCGAACCAGATACTCCAACCCTCAGGGGGGTGAGTCTCGAGAGATAGCAATAGGTTTCTCGGCCGAGATACAATGCTTTTGTCGGTTTCTTAAACGAGATAGCATTTGTTTCTCGAAAATTTTTTGTCGCTTGCGCTTTCAATCTGTATGACTATAGGTTTCGCCTAGCCTTAATTTTCATCTCTGCTCCTAACATAAATCAGTTAGGGACACCGCAGCTATAGTGAAGGTTATAAATTTCGATTCAAAAATATTCTTCCATATGAAGAGTCTTATAGATTTTACCTACAGATTCCCATGAGACACCCGCTGAGCCGCGTCACATTCCGAATGTTAGAAAGAGTGACATCGAGGGAGAGAGAAAGAGAGAGAGAGTGACAGCGCGGGTGAGAGAGAGAGAGAGAGAGAGAGAGAGAGAGGGGGGGAGAGTAAGTAAGTGAGAGAAGAATTGAGGTAGGGCAAGAGATGGAGAGGATAGAAGAGGAAGCACTTCTCAGCGGTAAGAGGGAGAGAAGCCCGGCCCCTCGCACGTATATATGCGGGCGGCTTAGTGGAGTGAGAGAGAAAGAGAGTGCTCGAGGCTCGAGAGAGTGAGAAGGGGACAAGAATAGGATGGTTATATGGCTTGTTAGCAAATGAACGTCGAGAACGCGCAGGGCAGCGGCGTGCAAGCGCGGCGGCATTTATCTGACTGAGCCAGTTGAAAGTCGCACGTGCTCTCGGCCATACGCGCTCGTCTGTTCCCTCGCCGTTAAAGTTTCCGGCGGTCAGATTTCGTTTTTGTTTCGTCTATAGCCAGAGCATGGGCGATAAACAAAAGACGAGCCTCGGACCGATAAAGCCGTTGCCGAGTGGCTTGGCGACAGGCTTCAAATGCCCGCAGCCAAACGCGCTGGTGTAACTTATACCGCGAGTGTTGAGTTGCGAGGTGGTGTGATGCTTCGGATTGAAGCCGACACCGAGAGCAAGGATAAAAATTAAACCCTGACGTGACTGACGCCAACATGGACGAGGAGAGATGGATGTTGGGCCACGAGGCCAGCAGCAGCAACGCCGAACGCTACAGCGACTGGATCCGACAGCTTCACGAGTTCACGGGCTTGATATTGTTGGGCAATCTCGTTCCCGACGTGTCCGAGGTGCCGATACCCAGTGATCCGCGGCGCAAGGCCGCCGTACAGCGAGGCCTCGATCTCGAGTTCTCGCGCGCCCAGCAGTCGTTGCGGGAGGTCATCCAGCAGCCGAACTCAGATACCGGCGAGCACTACCAGAAACTCCTGCGGCGCATCGTCATAGATCCCAAGCTGATTGCCCCCTACTCCTACCCGAAGCCGGCGCGCATACCCGCGATGAACGATCCGCGACGATTGCGCGCATGCCTGCTGCACAAATACCCCAAGGACGAAGTGATTGGTACTCTGGGAGACAACAACCTCGTGACCGCTGACAGTAGCTCTTGGCCGGTGCTCGAGATCGACATGACAAACTGGCCGGAATCGAAGAGCTGTTGCGTCAAGCTCCATCCGCGCCAGGATCTCGCGCGCAACTCTAGAAGAAGCACGAATGACTCGGTCGTCGAGGAAGGCGACGACGTTCTGTCGAACCTTTCGTTCGAGATCATCGAGGACCGCACGCGGCGCAACAGCGACGAGTTGGCCGACAATTTCAGCGGCTCGATGCTCGAGCCCGACGAGCCCTGCGTTATCATGGCCAAGGTGACCTCCGCCCCGACGGATCTGCCCAACGAGTGGTGCAAGGTCTACGACGAAGAGCCGGACGCGCCGATCACCCGAGTGAAGGAGGAGCCCGTACAGTTTCGACCTATCCCTCGCTCCGACGACGAGCCTGCCGAGCTGATCGAGCTAAGCAGCGACGATGACGACATAGACGAGGCTCGGCGGAATATCGAGTTGCTCGACATCGATGACGAGGTCAGCGCTAATCTGCATCCCCGGCGAAGCGCCGCAACGGCTTCGAGGTACTTGCAGGAGCCCGTGGACAAGGCCACGGAAGTCATCGATATCGACAGCGACGACGACGCGGATGCCTTTTTTAACATCTCTGCTTGGGAGATGGAAGAGCTCGTGAGCGTGAAAAAGGAGACGCCCGAGACGCAAGCGATAGGCGAAGGCATCCGAGTGCGGAAACTTTCGACGATGAAAGATACGTCGCATGCCGCGCCGCGTGAGAGCGATTCTTCGAAAAAGGGGCGGAGAGCAAACGACGAGAAGCGATCGAGGCATACGAAGAAGTCTCGCTCGCACGACAAATTCGCGAACGACCAAAATGTTTGTAAACAAAGCGATACTTTGCCCTTGGGTAGGGCCGGGGCGAGCGGCAACACATCGTCGCCGAGCAGTCCCGAGGGGCCTACGGTAGGGAGCGAGAAAATAATTGGTACGCCGATCGCGTTGCGTCGGCTGAGTAATTTGGTGAGGTCTCAGTTGGATACAGCCGACTCGGTAATTCAAGAGTCCCGAGCGATAAGAGCGGAGGCCGAGCGGCAGCACACGACGAGCGCTGTAGTCCAGCCCTTGGCGCCAACCCAGAATGTTTACGACTTTGACCTTGGCGCCTCGGACGGCGCAGCAGCAGGCGTCGAGTCTGAAGCGGAAAACGAGACTGAGAGCGACAGCAATATTCGACTACATATTGCTCGGCTCGAGGATGTGAGAAAACGTGACGCTCTCTCTTTCCCCGAAAACGTAGATCCTTATCCGGTAGATCTCAACAGCGACGATGACGAGGAACAAGAGACAGTTGTTGGGCGGGACGAGCGGAGTCCTTGCGATGATAAGACTGATAAGACTGCGTCTTCGCAGGCATGCCCTAGCGTCGCTACTCAATCGCGGTACACCTTCCGTACTTTACAAGAAATCCTGGAAAGTTTTCTCCGAGGGAGCGACGACGAGGCAACCTCGAGCGATACTCTCGAAGATGCTGAAAACACTAACGCCGATCGGGTGGATTGTAACGCGAACAATGAAGTACCGAGTTTCATGGATCCAGAAGAAACGGCGTGGCTGGCGAGTTTGTACGATAAATATTTTACCAAGCCTTTGTCTAGCGATAAGACCCTGGAAGGCCAGAACGAGAATGATATTACGGAAAAGGCTGACGAGAATACTAATGAGACAAATGAGGAAGCCTCGCCTCCACTCGACGAACATCTTGCACCTGGCGATAAGAAAAACGAGGACCAGCCGATGAATGAAGTTGAAAACGTGGAGCGGTCGTTAAGCACAGCTGCAAGCGTAAATGTAATAAACTCGGGGATGGGGACGTTGGTGCCGTGGAGAAGCGATAAACTATCTAGGCCGGAGCCCTTATCGGGCTTGAATCAAATGTTCACTATCGGAGACGGAAGGAAGCGTGGGGCTACTGGTTACGACGAGGAGGACTCGCAGCTTGATGTTTATCCGCCGACGAAGAGGTTTAGGGCAGTATGGGATTTCGGTAGAAGCGTCCGCGCGACTTATTACTCCGGCGTCCAGGGTGTTCACGTGGACTTGGAACAGCTTCTCACGCAATTCGTGCACTATGCTAGGAATTATGATCTCGTTGTCAATGGTCTTAGCTACTTCATCAAGGATCGACCGGGTTTGTCGATTCTTGCGTATGTTCAACTCCATCAACAGGTGATGAGGAATCAGTCTTTTTGGCGCGACAGGTGATTAGACTTGCTTAAATAAGAGCCGAGAATTTTGTTAGGATACCCTACGTAATAAAAATAACAATGACTTCAGTGTTCTATAGACATGATTATTGTACATTTCTAAATTTCTGTATTACAAATGAGTTATTACATGTTTTATTATTAAACAATTTTAGTAATTTTTAAAGAAAATTTCTTTTACAACAAAACTATTTTGACATTGCCAAATTTTTGATGAGATAAATAAAATTATTCTTTATTTTAACAAAATATGTACTCTTTCAGGTGTACTTATTGGTCTGAAGAAAATAAATGTGCAGCTACGGATACTTCAACTACTATTTGGCAAAAAGGTGGTGATAAACTGTCAATTGAAGAATTACCAGAAGAGGAAAACCACAATGTTGATTATAAATTGTCATGTCATGAGTGCACAAAAAATGAAAAAACTGTAGATCCAGGTAATTCATATAAATTTTATTAAGTTATCATTATTTATTGTTTATTATAATTTTTTACGTTTTTTAGAATCTTTAGAAAAATGGAAGTCAGAAAGTTCAACCAAGGTAGATGTAAATAGTAATCACAACAAACCACACTTGCGTCCAGAGTTCACAGTACTTGTTAAGGAGAAACATAAGCATAGAGTCCGTAAACACAAAGCAAAACGAAAGGATGAAGAGCTTACAGCTGTATCTTTTATTAGAGATCCTCCTATAAAACATTCCAAGCAGGATATTTATCTTAACCCCACTGCATTGGAAAATTATACTTGTGCTGACAATATTTCAAAAGGGCTTACATCAGATGGTTTGTCTATCAGAAAAACTCATATAAAATGTGTAGAACCACGAATAGAAAATAGAGAGAAATTAAAAAATCTTGTAGACAAAGAGGTACCAGAATTAGATTCAAATGACTATGAAAATAATCCTGTTAATATGCATACTCATAAATATAAATTGTGTATAAAATCGGAATTTTTACAGAGCAAAACAAAGAAGAAAAAGTCAAAATCTACAGACTTATGTACATTTCAAGATTTTAGTCATAAACCTAAAAAAAGGAAGCTATCAGAGGAATTCATTTCTAAAAGAGTTGAAAAAAATTCATGTAGTAATAATTTATCAATAGAATTATCTGTTGATCAAAGTGTAAATACTACCAAATTTGAGAAACTTGATGTCTTGTGTGAAGAAATAAACCAAACTGTATTAAAGCTGATCCAACCAGCTAACACCAATGATGTAACTCCAAATGAAATGTTTTATAGAAGAGATTATCCTAAATCTTACTATGAAGAAAGTGATATTGAAAGTAGTGAAAAACGCAATTTTACCTATAGTTATGCTTCATCTACTACTGAAAATTTGAACTTCTATTTGGAAGGAAATGAGAATAGGAAACCTGTAGAGGTAGCAGAAAGTCATAAAAACAATACATTCTTTTCTAATAATAATTGCAATACATCTGTTAATAGTTTAAACATAGATTGTGGATACGATAATGTCCACTTCAAGAAGAATGTTGAATACAATCTTAAAGAAAATAAAATGCACATTGATAAGGAAAATTATGAAACAGTTGCTTTAAACAACTTAGATTCTGGTAACGAAAATATGGGTGATACTGACACAACAAAGAGTGACTCTGTAGTCTCTTCCAATATATTTGAATCAACATCTGTAAACAACGCCGAGAACAATTTAAATAATTCTGTGAATACGTTTATTACATCTGATTTATATGATAAACAATCAAAAAAATCAATAGATGTAAATGAAGGCTTAATCAATACAGATAATTGTAAGGTAGTTGATTCTATGTCCATTTCAAGTAAATTAGAAAGCTATTGTCCCAAATCAACATCTACAAATGAAGTCTTAAGCAAATTAGATCAATGTACATTAGATAATTCCAATTCCAATGAATCTAAACGCTGTGATAAAAAATCAAGTGATTTACTGATAAGTGACAGCAGAAATAACTCTGACAATTATGAAAGAGATAATTGTTTGTCCTTATCAGATACATTTGATCAAAATAATACATCATTGTGTAAATCACCACCTTTAAAATTAAACAGAACATGGCCTAAGAGTAATCGTTATAGTTCATCAGACCAAAAATTGCATAAACATCCCTCAGATTCATTAACAGATAAAACTACAGAAACAAATTCCAAGCAATTACATGAATCAGATCAAAGGATTTCTGCAGAATCTGAAATTAGTACCACAGAAGGTATTGCAGATATTCAAACAGAGTTACCACCTTTTAACAATTCAAATATTGAAGAAACATCTGATAATAATAAAAACAATGTTAATAGTGGTAATGATGAGAGTTGTGGAATATTGGACAGCATAAAACATAGTTCTGAAGCAGAAACTAAAACAAAAACTACTGATGTTAAAAATAATTTGAATGACTCAAATGTACTAGTTAATGAAAATAATTTGGAAGAGTCCTCTAATAAAAGTACAGAATTATCGGACAAGGAAATGGAAAATGAGAATGAACAAATTCTTATAAATACAAAAGAAAGTCTCCCTAAGTTTGACTCTCTCAGAAGCAATGACGTTACATTAGATAAATCAGATAAAACTTCCAGAATATTAGAAAACCTAACTATAGGTCAATCCAAAGAAGCAGAAACAGAATCTATTATTGAAAGTGATACAATAATTTCTTATGAACATTCATCTGAAACGCACAATATTGAAGAAAGTATTCAACCTGGATCAACCACTAATAATAATTTAAATAAAATAAATTTGGTACAAAACATAGATCGTATTAAAGGTACAACAGAGGATTCTTCTACCTCAAAAGATTTATGTACTGAAAATTCAAATGTAGTCACTCCAGAAGATGAAAAAACTTTATCTCCAGTTTGTGATTATATAAATGATAATGAACAAAATTTGACCTCCCCTATGTCTAATAATTATGAAGAAGGAGATTTTGATTTTATAATAAACTACAATGATAGTGTAGATGACGAAAGCGAGTTGCAATCTGAACATAATATAGATTTGGAAGAATATTGTAAAACAGATGTATCAATGAATTCCGACGAAAGTGATATTGAATTTTTAATAGAGATTCCATCTTCAAAAGGAGTTAGAATTGAAAATACTGTTCAAGACATTAAGCCAGATGTAATATCATTGTCAAATTCGACGGAAAATATAGATGAGACAGTGACTTTAAGTAATGGAGAAGAGACTGTTGAAATTAATGTGCCAGGGATATATTGTGAAACTGATGAATATTTAAAATTAATTATTGAATCATGCAATAAAGCAGCTAATAATGAAGAGACTCTATCAGAAGAAAGATCTTTATCAAACACAGATGAAACACCTATTGAAAATGTTTTAGACAAAAATGATACTACAACAGAATCAACTACTATTCCAATTTTAGTTGAAAATCAGCCTCCCTCGCCTGTTGTAAATCAATATAGTAACAAAGCTCACTCAACCACTGAAAATGAATCTCAAAAAAAACAAAATGTAAAACTTACCAAGTTTACTGCCAATATTAATAACGACATAAACGATCCAAAAATTTTAAAGGAATTCAATTTAAGAAAAGATATTGTTGCACCTGATGCAATAAAAGTTGAACCTTTAGAGGTCAATCAACCAGATATTGATGATGGAGAAAACTTTTCTAAATCTTTAGATGAAACTTGTACAAGAGCAATTGAGAGCTTTAACGATTTAGCAAATATGCAAAATCTGGAGAATATAATTTCAAATGCAGATAGTTCATTACCATCAGTTCCAAGTTTGTCATCTCTTAAAACATCATTAAAGTCTAATTTAAATAATTCCGTTCCACTTGGAAATATAAATGTTAATTATGATGATGAGTTTGATAAACTACCAATTAATGAAGAAAATCAGTTGTCTAATGAAAGTTCAATAACAAATGATATAACTACAAATCAAGTTGCAGATACAGGGCCAATGATTAAACTACGAAATATAAATGATATGTTACAAAACTCTTCAAGAGCAGAAACTGACCAAGCTAATTTGGCTCAAGGATTATGTACCAAAGAGTCTACAACAACTAATAGTAATATTCAAAATAATGAAAATCATTCATCAACTACATCTGCGAACAGTATACTCAGTAATTTAACTCCACATTCAAATCAACAAGAAAATGTACATATAAATGTTACTCAACCACAATACCAACCCCTCCAACAGCTTGCATATTTATCTCAAGCAGTAATTACAACAGTAAATTCGTCTTATTCAATTCCAAATACTTTACAAGCACAAAATACAACATACAAACAAACTCTAGTTATTCCAGCTGTAACTGTCGTTGCACATAACAATCAATCTGCAATAGTATCAATTGAAAATCGTTCTTCAAGAGAGTCAATAAATACACAGGCTCCCACAATGGTATATGCATCCTCTATTTATCCTCAATTTTTTGATTCGGAGAAAGCAACAAATAACAGTGTAATCCAAGAGAGTAATGTAACATTATCTAGTAACCAAACCAGAAACAATGAAGGTGCTGCATCAGTGATTAATCAACTACATATTGGACATCCAGCAGCTTTATTTACTAATGTTCTATCGATTTCGGATATAAATTTTGAACCTTTATTAAAACTATCTGCTATTTCTAAGAGTCTTTCACACTACACTCTTGAGCAAAATCTTTATTTCAGGAAAATTTTTATAAGCAATATTAAAACAAGTATACTTGACTTGAAGAAGTATGGAAACCTGAAATCATTAGAGAGTAATCTCAAAAGTTGTAAAACATTAACAGAAAATACATGGATGTTTCATGGCCATTTAGTAATAATAATGGAATCCTATGTAGGATTCCATTGCCTTTGCTCTGATCCAGAGGAGATCATTAATTCTGCTATATTCAATAGCCTCCCAGAAGAAGCACAATTTATACATCATCGTAATACATCTAGTTTGATGGACATAAAGGACATTTATAGGAGATTACGAAGAACTAACAAAATAGCAGACATATCAAAAAAATCGCTCTATTCAAAAATTGACCGTTTTCTACTACAATCATCTGAAATGAGAATGACCAAAGACCAATTACAAGTTTTCTTTCAGCAAATACGATCTTTCCAAACTATTAACAAAACAAGTAAAGAGCAACAACAGTCTAGAAACATTACTTAATTTTCATTAGGTAAAGCATAAACACATTTTAAACATTACTATATCCTGGTGAAATTTCATTTTGCACTTCTAACTTACTGAGTAATGTAATTTAAATTACAGATTAAAATTGATTGTACACAAGTTTAGAATGATCTATAAAGTATGAAACCAAAGAAGATTGCACACCTTAAAAATCTTTATATGAATATTTATTAGTTAGTACAAGTATTAGTATTATTGATTGAATCCAGATTGAATTTTTGAATCACGAAAGAAAAAAATTAAAGTTTCAGTTGGACACATTCAAAATACTACAAAACACTACCGAAGTAGTTTTTAGTTTTTTTTTTTAAGCGAAATAAATAACGTTACTTTAAATTAAATTATATTTATAAAAAAGTACAATTTTATACATAAAAAATGTTGCTGTAAAACTGTGTTACTTAACTTTTTAACATTTTATACAATTGCGTTTTTGTATCTGTAAAGAGATCTCATAGCGGAGCGTGCCTTAAACGCGTATATTGTATTTATTATACAATATTCTTTAGTGATATATATATAGATAAATATAGAAGTGTAAAAAAACGTTTTTTATAAATTTATATGTAAAAAATTGTAACTTCTAATACATCTGTCAAAACAAAAAAATATATATTATATATATACATTAAAAATTTATACAAATACATTTATTTTCTAATCAAGATTTAATATTCTTTAATAAATTTTAAAGAATTTATGAAATCTTAAATTTTTAAAATATTTATTTATTTCAAAATATGTCAAGAACAATAACTATTTCATAATGTCCATACAACTATCAAAAGCTATATCAAAATAAACTTTGTTTATTTGTTATTAATTTATAATTCACGAAAAAATTAACTAATGGAAAAATAAAATTAAAAGAAAAAAATTTTAAAGACTTGTAAATAAAAAGTTGTGATATTTAATTAATTCATTGGATTGCTATTAACATAACATAATTTATTATCATTTACAATGTTTAATATGGAGAATTATTTACTAGAATAATATTGGATTTATTCTTCATATCCATCAGGTAAAGCATTCACATGAGGATTGTGGAAAAATGAATGTTGGCCATCTCCCCATGGGTATCTCTAAAATATTGATTTTATGTGATTGTACATATTAATAATTTTTAAAAGATTCTTTGAAACATGCATTTTAATTGTAAATTTAAGTACCTTGGTGCGGATCCTCAAATGTTCATAAGCTATGAATTCTGGCTTCTCTTCTTCTTCATGACTAAGGAACACATTTAAACCAGCAACACCCAATGCCACGGGTACAGCAAAAAGAGTTAAATTTTTCCACATTTTATAAGCTTGATCTGCAAGTTGAAACAAAAAAATTAATTGTATCTCAAAGTTGGAAAAAAGCTTAAGAAATTATAAGGAAACTTATATAAATTTCTTTTATCCCATATCTTTTCTTAATATTCTGTAGAACCAATGAACTTAGATGTGTCTGCTAAGTTTACAGAAACGCTTATATTTATATGTTTATCAAACGTAATCTTGTACCATAGTGATTCAATATCACAAAACCAACGTGGAAGCAACTAAAGACCGAACAACTTCAAACTCTGCCACTGTAAAGTCAAACCTATCCTAACCAAAATCTCGTTACATAACTGAAATCAGCAACAATACTATCAGCGAAACAATGCAAACAAAACACTTGTTGAGTGTCCTTGATAGCTGACAGGTCAATCGAAACAAAAGCAATCGATAAACAATCCGCAAGTTCGTTCTACGCCGTAGCGAAAACGAAAGAAAGCAACTCGTTCGACGCGACGTTCCATAATCAGGCTTATCACCGATGAGAGTTCGGGGCGTAGTTTTACAGAGACACGCAGCTTAAACTTACCGATTTGCGCTGGATCGCCATGGGACGAGTAGTTCCTCGCCGATTTCGCTACATAAAGCTGGACTGTGCGTCGAGCAAGTGACGCAGCCATTTTAGCTACCTCGGTATTACTGACTTTGCTCCGGATTATGTTCGAATTGCTCCGAACTCTAGAAGCAGAAAACACCTTTCCTCTGCTGCCTCGCTAGTGAGAAATGGTGAATTCAGCTTTACCAACTGCGTAAACGCTTTGCACCCTGTATTACACGCAAGCTCGTAAGTCCCTAGTTATTGCTACGAAATTTATCGTTTTATTCTAATATTATTTGGATGAAAAACAGTTTGATTTGTTTAAACAATAGAAAGAACTCCTAGGTGAATGGTAAAGTTGACATTAACGTTGTTTTTGTTTGGTCGAACGGTTTGGCGCCACAAATCGAAAAATCGATTTATCAAGTTTGCTTCGATTCTTTGCGAACGACTTCCTTCCATTTCAGTGCTGGCGCAGCGCCATTCTTTTCTTTCCGGCTCCGCATTGACGCACGAGCAGGTATGCGAAATTTTCATTAGTTTATTCGTTGAAATTTTCAGCCTGAAATTGTAAAATATCGCTATTTATTGATACAAACATTATTTTACAGTTCTTGATTGAACAGCGCAAAAATGGAGAACGACACTGGTGATTTCGTTGACTTGTACTGCCCGAGGAAATGGTGAGTGTACACACGTGGTTTTTATACAACGGTTCTTTATTTTAGAAAGATAATAAAGTAACGCATAGTTTTGTAGTGAAAAATGTATTTTCGCGAATTTTTTTGTGTTATCCATTCGAAATACGTAAAGAGTAGCGTAAATGCCTGAATTTTTTATGATAACATTTGAGGTTAGATAGGCTTAACCATTTATTTACTGGTACTTATTGATATCCATTTTTTATTAACATTTATGATAATGTGTCAAATTGTTTACAGCTCGGCGAGTAACCGCATCATCCACGCCAAGGACCATGCTTCCATCCAGCTTGCTTTAGCTGATGTTGATCCCAACACTGGTTGCATGACAGATACCTACAAAATGTACGCTATCTGTGGAGCTATCCGTCGTATGGTGAGATATCATTATTTTTAAACTTTTTACTTCAATAAACATACTTTTTATCATTTATAATTATTTCTATTTATATATGTTTTATTTTAACTCGAATATTATTTTACAGGGAGAATCTGATGACTGCATAGTCCGACTTGCAAAGAAAGATGGAATCTTGGCCAAAAACTATTAATTTAAAAAATAAAAAAATTTAATTTTTATAAAATTAATCATTGTTGATTATTTTACCAAATCCTTTACTCATACATAATTATATTTCTAATCAACAAGCTGTTATTGACACAAGTTTGGCTTTATTTTTAAATATATACAAGCAAAATAATAAATACTTAGAAACCACTAATAAGATGAAGTTAAGGCAATTTTTGAAAGAAATAAAGAAATACTTTACAAATAATCTTTTATCACAAATTTATTTACATTTGGTTTTCATAAAATATACTATTTTTATTCATTTCATACAATCAGTCATACATTCAATTAATTTATGTTGTATAAAATGTTAAAAAAAAGGTGTTTTCTGATCCATACAAATTTCATGATTCGTCAAAATACATATCTAATAATTATAGTGAGTGAAACTTTTACAAGTTTTTGAATTTATTTAGTGGAGAGACATATTAAGGGTACCAAAAGAAAAATCTCCTAATTAATAATCTTATAATGATACACAATATACAAAGTAGATTAGTATTTTCTTCTTTTAACAATATCTGGTTTCCAGTTAATAGGATGTGATTCTTCTGTAGCTGTATCATCTTCCTTGTAAATTTTAATAGTTTTATCAGCCTCTGTTGTAATCATTCTTGTACCAGACATATCAAAAGTAATACTAAATATTCCAGCTTCTGAATCCATAGATCCAGGTTGTACAGGAGCTTGTAAGCGTTGGAAATTATATCCAGTTCTCCAATCCCATAAATGCATTGTTCCATTATCTGCCCCAGAAACTAATACACCATCTTCATTAGCTGCAAGACAATTGATAATAGCATTGTGTCCAGAAAGATTTTGAATGAACTTTCCATCTTCACTTTTCCACTGTTTGATGTTATCAGGTGATGCAGAGGCAAACATATTCAATGTAGGATGGAAAGTAAGTGCTCTTACACTCTTCTTGTGATTGGTAAGTGTGACTCTTGATTTACCAGCCGCCAAATCCCACAATCTAATTGTACAATCATGACTACCAGTAATAATCTGTGGGTCATAAATTTGACAAATGACACTGGCTACTGTATTTGTATGTCCAGTTAAGGTATGAACATTAGCTTTTGTTCTCATGTCCCAAACTCTGGCAGTACAATCTCTCCCAGCAGTAACAAGTACATCAATGGAAGGATGTAGTGCCATAGAATAAACAGCAGATAAATGTCCGTGATAATGCCTTATGACTTTGTTATACTCCAGATCCCAACACTTAACTTGTCTATCTTCACCACAAGAAAAAAGATACGGATGTCTTTGAGAAAAGGCTAAACCCCTTACACTGCTAATATGTCCTGTAAGTGAGATCTTCAATTGACCCGTAGCCAGATCCCAGATTTTAATAACACGATCAGCTGAGCCAGTGGCAAACCACTCGTTGCCAGGCTCAACAGCGCAACAACGCACCCAGCCAAGATGTCCACTGATGACTCTGTAAAGCTTCCAAGGTGCATGCCACTTGGGCTTGGCCATGGGCATGTTCTTTTTCATTAGATTCTGATTAAGCCCAGCCACAACACCTCCATCAGTGGTAGCCAGTGCTCCAGATTGTCCCATGGGGTTCGGGGTAGACACGAGTGCCAGGCTATTGCTGGACGTGGGCTCTAGCACACCGTTAGCCGAGGCCTCGGCATCCGCGGCCGCGGCAGCTTCGCTTGCGTTTCGCTTCTTACGCATCTCGTTGCTCTGGTCGACCTGGTGCATCACCGAGCCGTAGTAGATTTTCGCTTTTAAGGAGTGCTTTTGCTCTTCGATCTTCGATTCTACCGGTGGCAAGCTGTTCTGGTTTGCCAGGAACATGTCGTGGGTACGCTTTAGAGAACGGAACACCAGGGTGTTCACCGAGTAGCGTTGAACCTCCATCCTGCCTGAGACTTTGGAAACTTTTACGGTGATGACTTTACGATGAACTACGGGATAAATATTGTTCTTCAAGGCGTTGCAAAGTTTACTTCATAGTTTGAGGTTAGCGTAAACACCGTAAGCGTCGAAAACACTAAAGACGTCTGCAACGTTTGGGGCAGAAATTGGAATACGGGAGGGAGGGGGAAGAAGAAACGAAACAAATACGTTATGCTTTGTTTTTTATTAAAACTTTTTAAATAATAAAAGTAAATGAGATAGCCAAAGTATTATAATATTTTATTTAAATCCTTTGAAAAAATTTCAATATTACTTTTATCCTACAAGATTTAGATTTTTTTACACAGATTGTCCATTATAATATTTTATTTTCGCATAAGTTTATTAATAAATAAAAACAATTCAGTATCAGTATTCAATTTAAATTTTCCTTAATTAAACCCTCTTACAATATTAGCCCAACGAATGTAGAGCTTAAGCTACGTTTGCATATACGGTATGATTAGCGTTGTAAAATACGGAGCATCAAGTGTCAACATGTTTCTTGAACACGTGCTACGGCCACGCCACGGAACAATGTGAGCCGGTGTTTTATTTGATTAAACATAGTTTAACGTTAATTGTGCAAAAGTCATTTAGAAATTCTAGAACGTCAATTGGGTTGATTACGAATATCGATGTCAATGAAAATATAGTAAATAAAGTTTTACAGTACTTTGTGTTCTTTTTAAGGTTAGTATCAAAATTCAAGTTCGCTTTATTTTCTAATTTTTTTGTATTAAATTTTTATAATTATATCGGAATGTAAACTTTTTAAAGTTTCTTTAGAAATAATATCTTTCATATTTTTAAATCAATTTATTTGGATGTTTTAGGAACAGATAATTGTTGAAATATTTTCAAAGTATTTAACAAAAGACAATCATGCAGCACTCAAGAGGAAATAAGTACAATGCTATACATTTAGATGCATCAAGATTGGCACTTTCATTTTTAACAAAAGATGATATTATAAAATTAAGTGTAAAAGAGATTACAGTACTTGATTCCTTTGATTTTCTTGGTCATCCTATCCCTGGTGGATTTTATGATTCAGCTTTTGGTAAAATCATATTAATTATTAGTTTTAAAATATTTTATGTAAATTTAATGTTGAAAATGTTAAAGTTTGTTATTTATGTGTTTAGGACCAGTCTCTGAGAATTCTAATCCATGTGCAACATGTAGTAGCAACGTATTCAAGTGCAGTGGGCACTATGGGCACATAACTTTACCTTTACCAATTGTCAATCCACTGTTCTACAGGATATTACAGAAATTGATTAAAATGTCTTGTTTAATTTGTTTTACACTGCAAATGCCTGCTTTAGAAAAGATGATCTTACACGCTGAAGCAAGCCTTATTCAAGATGGTTTTATAAACAGTATAGATGGACTTCGCCAAGAAGTTATGTTCATGTTACCAAAATTTGATGCTAAAAACATTCAACATCTTGAAGCAACTCACATATTAATGGCTGGAGATATCATTAAAAGCTACATAGAGAAAGTCCACAACAGAGAGAGATGCAGATTATCCTACAAACCTTATAGTGAAAGGCACACTACTCAAAATCTCAACTTCCTTCGCCAAACACATATTGAAAATGCTGTAAAAAAGGTGAAAGTCAAAGACAAATGTATGAATTGCCGTGAGAGTCGGCCGAAAGTAAATATCGTCAGAAACAGGATAAAAACCTCTCACAAAATTCGAATGAACGAAGAGGATGTCGATGATAACGACATTAAGGAAGAGGTGATGATAATGCCAGACAATTTGCGGGACATCATGCGACGTCTGTGGGACAACGAGAAAGAATTGTTGCAGCTGATCATACCGTGTCTAAGTGACATACCCCTAGAGTACCCAACGGATGTCTTCTTCATGGACGTGATCCTGGTGGTGCCGCCGCTGGTTCGTCCTGTAAATTACTTAAACGGCCAGATGTTCGAGAATCCACAAACGGAGGTGTACAAGTCGATCTTGAAAAACTGTATCATTCTGCGTAACATAACGCAGGCGGTGAAAGATGGTGACGTGAGCCAGTTACCAGAGTCGGGCAAGCAAGTCGTACGGGACATGCGAGGTAGCAGTCTCGTTGAGAAAATGCACAACTCGTGGGTCGAGTTGCAGAACAGCGGTGACCATCTGATCGACCGAGACTTGAGCAAAACCGCCGACTCCGCCAACTGTCACGGTCTGCGCCAGATCTTGGAGAAGAAGGAGGGCGTGATTCGCATGAACATGATGGGCAAGCGCGTCAACTACGCAGCGCGCACGGTCATAACACCGGACAACAACATCAATCTCGACGAGATTGGCATATCCGAAGAGTTCGCCAAAAAGCTCACCTACCCGGTCTACGTGACGCCTTGGAACGTCGAGTGGATACGCCAGCTGATAATCAACGGGCCGGACGTGCATCCAGGCGCGGTCATGATCCGAGACGAGGACGGATTTACTCGTCGGCTGCCCTCGGACAACCTAGTCATGCGTCAGGCCATAGCCAAGCGGCTGCTCGCTCAGGACGAGAAGACGACCAAGTTCCTGGACGGCATCAAGATGGTGCACCGCCACCTTATCAACGGCGACGTTCTCCTGCTGAATCGTCAGCCGACCCTCCACAAGCCCAGTATAATGGCCCACAAGGCGCGTATTCTCAAGGGCGAGAAGACGTTCCGGCTGCACTACGCCAACTGCAAGACGTACAACGCCGATTTCGACGGGGACGAGATGAACGCGCACTTTCCCCAGAGCGAGCTCGCCCGCTCGGAGGCTTACAACATAGCCAGCGTGCCCCACCAGTACCTCGTGCCCAAGGACGGCACACCGCTCAGTGGCTTGATCCAGGATCACGTTATCTCGGGGGTGAAGCTGTCGTTGCGCGGCAACTTCTTCACCAAAGAGGACTACTATCAGTTCGTCTACTCGGGCCTCTCCATGCAGACGGGCAACATCGTGCTCCTACCACCGGCCATAATCAAGCCCGTGCCTCTGTGGTCCGGCAAGCAAATCATCTCGACCGTCATCATCAACATAGTGCCTCGTGGCAAGGCTCGCATCAATTTGACCGCCCAGGCTAAAATTCGGGCTCAGCATTGGCAGTCGCACAAGCCTCGGACTTGGGCCTGCGGAAAGGAGTTCACCAATCCACAGACCATGTCGGAGGCCGAGGTAATCGTGCGCGACGGCGAGCTGCTCAGCGGCGTGCTGGATAAGAACCACTACGGCGCGACGCCGTTTGGTCTCGTGCACTGCATCTACGAGCTTTACGGCGGCCAAGCCTCCTGCAAACTACTCAGCGCATTTGGCAAACTGTTTCAAGCCTATCTGCAGCGCATCGGCTTCACTCTCGGTATCGAGGACATTCTCGTGAAGAAGAAGGCCGATGCCAAGCGCACCGAAATTATCAAAGAGTGCAGGAAAATTGGAGAAGATATACAGAGGTGAGTACACTGTTCGCTACCTTAAGTAAAATTTTAATTTCCAATGACACTCTAAAACATCATCATTATTTCTAGATCCATACTGGAACTGCCGAATGACACGCCAATGAGTGTCGTCACGGCAAAGTTCGAAGAGTCTTACTGGAGCAATCCGAAATTCCGAGCGCAAGTCGACCGTAAATACAAAGGCGCTCTCGACGTCTACACGAACAAAATCAACAAGGTCTGCCTACCGGGTGGCCTGATCAAGGGCTTCCCAGACAACAACCTCCAACTGATGGTGCAGTCGGGTGCCAAGGGTTCCACCGTCAACACTATGCAGATCTCCTGCTTGCTGGGACAAATCGAGCTCGAGGGCAAACGACCGCCCTTGATGATAAGTGGCAAAAGTTTGCCCAGCTTCGAGGCCTACGACCCGAGCCCACGAGCCGGTGGCTTCATCGACAACCGATTTATGACCGGCCTCCAGCCGCAGGAGTACTTCTTCCATTGTATGGCAGGACGTGAAGGTCTTATCGATACCGCTGTCAAGACCAGCAGATCCGGATACCTTCAGCGGTGCGTTTTTCTTCTGATCTTCATGCTTCTATTATCGACTGTCAATCCTCAAGTTTTTAATCATTTGATTCTAGGTGTCTCATCAAACATCTGGAAGGTGTGAAAGTCGAGTACGACTCGACTGTACGAGACCAAGACGGCAATATCATCCAGTTCCTGTACGGCGAGGACGGTCTCGACATACCCGGCTGTCAATTCCTCAACGAGACGCAGTTCGACTTTTTGGTGGAGAACAAGCAGGCTATTGCCGATGAAGAACTACTGCGACAGATGAAACGCGATACGGAGCCAAAAGCTGTCACGAAGTACTTGCGAAAGATCAGCAAGTGGAAAAAGCGCCACGGCGAGCCCCTGCAAACGAAACGCTGCCTTGCGCCGTTCACTCTGTTCTCCGCGGCAAATTATGATCCTACAAGCTCGCGGAACAAGGTCATAAGCGAAGGCTGCGGGCGCAGCAAGACCGCGGTATCTCTCATGCGCAAGTGGACACGAGCTGATGACGAGACCAAGAACCTGTATCGAGCGCAGAGCGTGCATTGTCCCGAGCCACTCAATACCCACTTCTGGCAGCATCGCGTTTTTGGTGTTTTGCCTGAGAAGCTTGATCATCTGCTTGATAATTATGCGAAGAAACGCGTTGACGCTAGTAAAGATGAACTTAGGGATCTCATGTGCGCCAAAGTCATGACGACGCTTTGTCAGCCTGGCGAAGCCGTTGGATTGCTTGGTATGAAAATTTTGCCTTTATTTTTACATTTGGGGAAAAAAGGTTTGAAAATTAATATATTTTATTTATTTGGTTTTATAGCTGCACAGTCTATTGGTGAGCCGTCAACTCAGATGACACTGAACACTTTCCATTTCGCCGGTCGTGGTGAGATGAACGTGACCCTCGGTATACCGAGATTGAGAGAAATTCTAATGATGGCCTCGAAAAATATCAAGACTCCCAGTATGGAAATACCTTTCAAAAGCGATATACCGAAACTTGAAAAACAGTCAAATCGAGTAAGCATAACTATGGTCAATTGATCAAATTATCACTTTAATTCTATTGCTAATTACTAATGTGTAATTTTATTATTTTAGTTGAGGCTTAAGTTGACAAAATGTTATTTATCGGACGTCCTGAAAGAAATTAAAATCGATCGTAAACTGCAACTGCAGCCGGAGCGACAGATGACTTACGTGTTGACTTTCGATTTTCTGCCTCATCGATGCTACAAAAAGGAGTTTCACATAAAACCACAGGATACCTTGGAGGGAGTAAAACATCGTTTCCTACGTGTCTTCTTCAATAAAATCAAAGAAGCTAGCACTTACTGCAGTGCGACAATTTTGTGGACAGATGAAAAAGAATCAAAGAAAGAAGTAGAGGAAAGGCTTGACGACGAAGACGCACCTATTGAGGAAGAGCCAAAGACTCTACATAAAAGCCGTATAGACCTTGGTGAACAGCATGAGTCCTCGGACGAGGACGAGATGGCAGAGGATGCAGATGCAACTATGGCTCGGCGTATGCAAAGACATCGCGAAAACCAGGAGTACGATGATCCGGAGGAGGAAGAGGTGGTGCTCGACGATGACGATCAGGAGGAGGGAGATAATCGTCGCGGTGATTTGAAGGAAGAAGCTGATAAGTTAGGCGATGACGATGGGCTGGATGGAATCGGAGCTACGCTCGCAGAGATGACCGACGAAAAGAAGCAAATTATGCAGAAATTCAAATATGTGATAGATTATGAGAGCGACGAGGACAAACATCGCTGGTGCAAAGTCAAATTTTGGGTAAGTCAATTGTTGATTGTTTAGCGAACAATCGTCAAATAAACTGTATTTAGGTCTATTAATGTATCATTTCCTGCTTTATGTTTTAGCTGCCAATAGCCTTTACTAAACTTGATATGCCTTCGATAATCCGCGAAGTCGCTAACCATACCGTTCTGTGGGAGACACCGGGTGTCAAGAGAGCTTTTACTTTCCAAAATCCAAAAGGAGAAACGATATTGAAAACTGATGGAATTAATATTCTGGTGAGCAATAATTAGATACACTATTATTCTATACGATAATCATGATAAATTTGTAATGAGAAGTAACATACTTTAAATTTTTTAGGAAATGTTCAAGTACAGTGAAATTTTGGACTTGAATAGGATATACTCGAACGATATTTATGGCATTTCACAAACTTATGGCATAGAAGCCGCCAATCGTACTATAATTAAAGAAGTCAAAGATGTATTCAAAATGTACGGTATTAATGTAGATACGCGACATTTATCACTGGTTGCCGACTATATGACCAAAGACGGTACCTTCTCGCCTCTTAGTCGTAAAGGAATTGAAAGCTCGGGATCTCCGCTACAACAGATGAGCTTTGAAAGCTCACTTGCTTTCTTAAAAATGGCTTCATTGCAAGGTACAGTGTTAAACTCTATTTTAATGTAGAGTTAATTTTCATTTCAAAATTTTATGATTTTTTTTTGTATTTCGTAGGAAAATGTGATAATTTAACATCTCCGTCAAGTCGACTTATGTTAGGACAACCAGTTATGGCTGGTACTGGCTCCTTTGAGGTGATGCTGGATCTTCATAAACAACTAGAATTAAATAAACTATCACAACCTTTGACATTCACGTTATAAAGTTATTTTGAAGACTTGAGAGTGACTGACGTTTGTAAATATAATTCTTAAGGTTGTTAAAAAGTATGTTTTATATTTTGTATTGTGTACATTTAAATAAAAATATATCTTATTTTCAAAATATTCATACTTGTTTAAGTTTAGCAGATTACATTGTATTATGTTTAAACAAAATAGGATAAAAAAACCACAATATTTAAAACTTAATATTTATCATTTTAGTATATCTGATATACAAATACTTTTGTGAAAGATTAATCTTTATTAATCATTCTGATAACAAATATTTTTTCCTTGTACATCTTTGCAAACATTTAAGTTAGATTTTTGTAAGAAAGTTATAATATTACAGACATTTAGGAAGATTAATTCATATAAAATTTCTGATTATTTGCAAAGTTAATTTTCACATGAATTTCAAATAGGAATTGTATATATAGGAGTAATATAAATTAATTCAAATTATTACAAGATTTAATTTAATTATCAAAATAATTTAACAAAGTTTAAAAAAATTTATTTTTGTATATTTGTAAATCTATCCATTTATACATAAATCGTTGTGTAAAATAAATCATAATGAAAACGTTTAGTTGAAATCACAATTTAATAAATTTTAAATTTGTAGTATAAAAATAATATAATGTATTCCTTTAAGAATCAATATCAGTAAGGCAAAAAATTTAACTGTGATGCATATTATATATTGTGATAATCATTGGTGTGATGTCACCTCAAAAAGAAAAAAAAAGTATAATTATACAATAATTCAATAAAAGTGTAACACCAGCAACACTATGCTGCATTTGAAACTTGCAAATATCTAAATTTGCCTTTTGCTGACAAGCAAACATGTTTAAAATTTGTGATTTTTATTGTATAATTGCATTTTTATTAAATTCATATTTTAAAATGTGGAAATGTTTAAGCAGCCTTAAGCTTATCTATCGAAGCCTTGAGTTTATCAAAGTTGGCCCCAGAGAATGAGTCCACCTAAAATACAAAAAATATTTTTGTAAAATTTGATTTTGTATAACTTTTCTAACAAATTTTGAATGCAAATACTTACTTTTTTACCCTTCTTGATGAAGACAAAAGTAGGCATACTGGTGATTTCATATTTTTCACTGACATCTTCCAATTTGTCAACATCAACTTTGAGGAACACAACATCATCCATTGCCTAAAAGAGACACAATTATGAAAAATTACAGTCACACATTTATTAAAATGAAATATAACAATAAGTCAAATAAAAATAATCATAATTTCAAGCTTTTACAGACCTGAGAAAGTTCCTCAAGCTTGGGTGCTATCGTTTTGCATGGTCCGCACCATGTGGCGAAGAAGTCAATGACAACGAGCTTGTCACCAGCTTCAGTCAGCTGGGTCTCCAATTCTTCCTGCAATCATCAAGAGAATGCGGAGTTAGTCATAATTAATACAATTACTCAAGCCTATTCTTGTCCATTATCTGATTTTCTAGAATGCATCACCGAGACGACTGGTTGCAACATGATACTATTTTCTCTTTGTGGGATTTTGTTAAAGAATTTTCTCCAATGCTTATACAGCTGGAACGCAGCTCTCATTATTGTTAAAAAAAATTTCAATCCTCAATTTTTCGCCATTCAACTTATCTTAATGGACATTTGCAGCAGATTACATAATAACCGAAAGAACTTTTGAGAATCAGATAAATGGAAATTTGCTCATGATTATCAGACTCGAGCTTGTCTATACCGTTAATTCGACGCTAATAGGTGGGCAAGAAGTCATTATAGAGATATCAAAATGATAAACGTCTCCAGCCGCAACAGTTGCAACTCATTAATACAAACGTCGCGAGCAATTTCAGAGCAATGAGACTCCGCTATATTTATATTTCGAAAAGCGCGACCCAGTTGCGCGTGACCAGGCAATCACGCGTTATATACCATTTACAGTAAAAATAACAGCGCGCATAAAGTAACGCTCCCATCTCCAAGTAAAATACCCACGATCTTCACCGCTCCCTAATAAAAAAAAAAAAAACACCGAAAACACCGGCATTTTGGAGCAAGGGGAAAGGGGGCGGAGATCGATAAGAATCACATACTCCCGAGAGAAACCCGCATCAAATCAGCAATTCGATCAAAGTCTAAGAAGCGCTAATCGCCGCTTATAAATTTCGCAACGTCATCGTATCGCGAGGAGTAGTCCGGAGGAGAATAGAGACACCGCGAGAAGGAGAGAGAAAGAGCGAGATGGAAAGGGAGAGATAGACGACCGGCTAGCCTAGCACAAGGTATGCGTCGTAAGGTAACACACGTCATGTCCCAGCTTTGCGATTTCGCAATGCGCCGCCGGACGCTGGCTCACTCTCTTCCTCGGACCGACGCTAGCGCCTCTGTAAAAAGAACGAGCCCGCTCTGGCGCGCGCCATGCGGCAGCGGTGCGGAGCACGCGCGCGGCGGCCACCCGGGAGGCCGACAATTAGCCGTACATCACACCCGGATACACGTATAGGCTCAAGCAGGCCCGAAAGCTTCATCGCTCCACTTTGCTGTTCGCCCGGAGGCACGTGTGTCGTTTCTGCTCCGTTTTTTGCCCGCCAAGGTTATCGCCGCGAGCGCGCGCGCCACTTGCCGCCAAGAGAGAGAACGGCCCCACAGCGAGACGTCCGGTATGTAAGCTTCCTCTCTCTCTCTCGCGCTCGCTCTCCACACGGGCTAAGGAAGCGAATTTGTAGGATCTCTCCTGCGTTTCCGAGGGAGATCGGAGGCTTTTCCGGCTGGCACACTTACCGCGGTTTCGACTTCCTTAACCATTTTGATGAGTAGTAGTGGGCGGGGAGGGTCGACTTGGCCGAGGAGCCGATGACGACAGGTGAGACTTGGTCGGTGTCGCGAACACAACTGAGCCTCTCGGTGTGGTTCTCGCTGCCGCCGCCGGCAGTTCTCGCCGCCCTATGCCTACAAGCCTACAACACACGCACACACATAGGCGGTGCCGCGAGAGAGAGAGAGAGAGGGAGTGATGCGCGCGCTCGCGATCGTTCCTTTCCACGACCACTTACCGCTTACTCACATACTTATTCTCGTGTGTGCGTACTCGCGTATGACGAGAGTACAGATGGGAGAGGAAAGGGGAGCCAGGGAGGTGTCTGCCGGCGCCGTCGTGGCGGAAGTCCCCGCGACCGAGACTCCGGGCGACGCAGGCCGCCCGCTCATTGGCCTATCCCGCGACGTCGTCTCTAAGCACCTCTCTCTCTCTTGCGTCTGGCCGCGACTGCTTTTCGAATGATCCGCCGATCGATAATCATAGCTTTATCGCCGCGATATCATACTCGGCTGCTCATTTCCTTGGCCTTTTCCTTGCGTTTCCTTTCGATCATTTTCGACAATAGCAGAGACCGCGACGCGATAACGAGAGCAACCTGGGGCATTAATCTAATCGCTGAGCTGCTCCGATAAAAAGCCGATTGGGCGATTTCCTATAGCCGTGCCCGCGAGAAGCCCGCGCTCAGTCCTCGACCTGTAATACACTTGTTTAAACTCTATAATGTCGAGGACTGCGCGAGAGGCTTTGTTTATCGCAGACCGATAGTGTTTCTCCGTGATTATTATTTTGCCACGGCTTAAGTTATAGATATTGGCACGTGCCGATTATACACTAGGCTCTTATTGAGGGAGGGATACGTTGTCCGGCGCTCGTATAACGATCGGCTTCAAAATTTTCACGCCTTCTAGTCCTCGCGGGCGATAATATTTTTCGTCATTGTTCCGCCGCTTCGTTTATGCTTTCCGCTATTGATTCTCTCTTCTTTTTTTATCCAGTGCTGCACGGTGTTTTCCAATATTCAATCGTAACCGCGAGAGTCACTCTTTCATGACGACACCCGACGCAATCTAAACATTTTTCCTTTTTTTTTTCTTCATCAAACGCGTTTCGTTAAGTAATTAAAAAAATGATATCACGTTTATCGAATACAGCGCGGAAAACAAAGGTGTGTATCATCGTCTCGTCTTCATCTTTTTTTTTGTAAACGTTGTAATGTTAGTTATCGACTTTCGTCAGCTCACGAAGCCAACAGTGCGGGGTTTGTAACAGAAATTAGAAATGATTCAAATACTCGAGCGAGAGCCTACTGCGTTTTTCGAGTACGCGATTTATCGCGCATTCTTGATTAATCACCAGTGAAATTGAAACATTTTGAAACCCACCGATTTTTTTTTTTTAATGTGACTCACTAAAAAAAAACAATCGTGACATTCTTTCGTTCGAAATAAACGCCTTTGCGCGCCTCAACGATGCGTATAATTACTCGCTCACATAATTTATTTATACTTTTTATGAATTACTAAAGCAACGTAAAAACAGTATACTCATCTCGTTTTAACTTTAACAATTTCAAATTGAAACGAACGAGAATTACAGTTGAAAACCGTGAAACTGACATATCGCAATGAGGTCATGGGAAAAATCAATTCTCTCCGTTATTATGACTCACCATACCGCGTGTGTGCGCGCGTCTACGTATACATACACATTCGGTAAAAGGATTAAAAAGAATATTATTCTGCGCAACGGTTTCGCATCGATGCGCGAAGGAAGAAGGAACCGAGGGGGCGATAAAGCCAAACTTAGATTATTTCAAGCTCTCGCAAGCTCTCCGGGCCAGCCATGATTTCGTTCGTTCATCGATCCTCGACTTAGCTCCATTCCACGCTACAAAAACTATGTAGCCGTACAGCGAGTATATACATCGCGTTTACACGCGTATTTTAAAGAAAAGGAATGCGAGGCTTTCGAAATATTCGAAAAATTCCTAAACGTCCACCGAGAATTTTTTTTTTGAAAAACGTTCTCCTCGACCTCAACAGATTGGTCAGCGTGCGTGTGTGTACTACACTGCACCTTGGCGCGCGAAGAAAGAAAAAAGAAAGAGAACACGAAAGAAATCAATGCCTCGCGTCCAAAGTACCAGTTCGACCTTGGCTCTCGGCATCAAAGCCGATCGATAGTTCTCGCTTGACCAGGCTCGCTATAGGTCACTTAGTCACAGCCGAAAAGTAATCGAAAATCTCCTTCGCACCTATGGAGGGAGGCGCGATCGCGACTGGCGGTAGATGTACATCAATAAAAATAAAGCGCTGACGAGAGAGGGGCGGCCTAATGCGATGACACCGCTTTAGAGTGAGAGCCGAGTAAATTCCGCGGTACCCTCTGACGTCAGGCTCGAGAGCAGCTGAGAAAAGATCGTATCTATCGCGCGCATTGCCTGGAATACATAGCTCCAAGCGCGGAACACTCACATGTGTACCGCCGACTGATTACGCTGGGAGGGGGAGAGAGATGACTGGCCGTGAGAATGGTCGAGAAACATATAGATTACGAAATGCGCGTGTAAGGAGCAGGAAGTGGAGACAGAGTCGCTCTCGATTGACTGCTCGTCCCTCTCTCTCTCTCTCGCGCGGTTGAACGACCCTACGCGCCTGTTTGTCTATCCGTCTCTGCGGAATATGTATACCGATTTCTCTTTGCTTTTTTTATTTTTCAGGCTTTATCTGCAGCGCAGGCAGACGTCGTGTGTGGGTGCCGGTACTTTTTTTCTTTTTATTCTTCAACTTCGAGAAAGACGCTCGAAAAATCGATGATACCGTTCGGGTTTACTGCTCGTGTGACCTTGGAACGTTAGCATAATGGGTGTGTATTTTTTCTTATTTTTTGAGGTATAATAAAGGGAATCGTATGATTTTTGGAGAAAATATGAAACTAATTGTGTTGGCGATAAAACGAACCTGGAAATTCACGCGTCGAACGAGCTTTTTATCTGCGATTATTGTTACGCGCCGAGATTATTGCCACTGATTTTTTGCATTTTAACGCGAGACTAAACGATAAAAGGTACACCGCCGTCGCGGCGAATATTTTTGCGGCTTATTCGCGTTTTACTCTCTGTCCAATTTGTAAAAAGCGACAAAAATATCTCTCGGCCGACATGCATATGTGTATTTCACGAAGTGATTCTTCATTATTTCTTTTCTTTTTTTTTTACGCATTCGTAAAAAAAGAAGTTCTCTTATTTTCGCTTATCTTTATATACGAACGTTGGTTAATACCTCCTTCTATCTCTGGCTTGTACATTATCTGGCGCGTTACAGTTTCATCGGTTTGATATATAGAAAATTTGTTTTTAACATTTCTTGGAAGAGAAATATTGAGTTCCGTCGTATGTTTCGCTTCTTGGATTGTTAAATAATTCATGTTTAAAATAAATATCATCGAAAGACACTTATTAATTAATGCGCAATTGAATTCCAATGTTTTTTTTCACCGAGTTGCAAAGTTCACGTTTAATCGATTAATCGCGTTTGATTTAAAATAAATGTGTGATCGTTTCTTATACAATAATACGAGTAATATGAGCCACGAAAATATGCGCTTAAAAATTTGTATTTTAATTTCATCGAAGCATTCTTCTCGTTGCTAAAAGCTTGGAAAATGAATTTATTGTTCTTCTACGATTTTTGCCTAATCAAATTATGCACGATAATTGCAGGAGAGAGTTGTTGATGGTACACAGGCTTCGTGCTACTCGCTACTTTTTAATTTATCGCTTTTAAACTCTTCTTTCCGCGAAAAAGCATAATACGTATAAATAACATTTCTAAAATTAAACTTTTACAATGTTGCGTTATAGGCGAATCGTAAATAATGGTATTGCAAATATATCTTACTTTTAATTTAATTTATGTACATTTGTTTTGCTTGAAAACCGTTGAAACACATTAAAATGCATGGCTTACACTGTCGGCTGTTATTTGCGCGATGCGTGTGTGTTGTAAGAACGTGGAATGTAATTTCTTTAAAAGTTTTGGTATGCACGTAAAATTATATGGTCGAATACCAATCGGAGTCAATTTCAATATAGCCAATGGAATTAATTTCAATCACATAGTATAGTTAAATATCTATCCACTGAAATAATATAATTATAAATAGCTTTTTTAATCAATGCATCAATTATAACAGTTAGTACACTTTTAACCCTGTTTTCGGGCCTTTAATAATTTGCCTAATGACAGTGCATAGTTCATAAAACACTTTCAAGTTTACTTTATAAATTTCCTTGTAACAATTAAGCTAAACTTTATATCCAACACATACACATCAACATTCTTTTTTTTTTTTTGATAACACAATTTTTTTAAAACCATTAAAAATCCTCAAATAAAAAAATAAGAAAAATCCATAAAAATAAGTACATAACAATCGCATATTTCACGAGCAGGCATCAAAGTATATCCGAGGAACGAGGCTGCCGTTGAAATTTTCCTTACCGGCACACACGCCTGATGATCATCCGCCGCCGCAGAACGAGTAAGTTAGGGAGTGCGAGAAAGAACGCCCGAGCATAATGTTATATATCCAGCGGCAGAGGCTTGCTCGGCGCAAGGCAAGGAAGATCTAGAGTCATGCGCTAGTACACGTCAGCGCAACTCTCGGGCGTGCATACAGCGCCGGTGGGTGGTAGCAGCGCGCAGGGGGGCGCTCGAGGCCCTCTAATATCGATCAGCCGGCGTACAGTCTATAGACTCGCGCACACTGTATCCGTGTGCCAATGTGTGTATAAGAGAGAGAGAGAGAGGGTCAGAGTAGAGAGGGGTTCGCCCAGCAGAGCGGAGGGCCGGTCACACTCGGGGCCGAGAGCTCGTGGAAGCCGGTAGCCCGGGCGATCGGACCTTCAGCTTGCTCGTGTCGCCGTTCCTCCCTTCTCGTCGAGGGCCTCTCTGCACGGGCGCAGACACCGGCAGGATGAGCGAGCCGGAGCAAAACGAGCTGGAGTTCCATTACGAGGGACCGAGGCACGCGAGGCCCGGCTCCCCCGACGACTTTGTCTTTGTCTACGACGAGGCGAAGAGGCCCGTTGTCGTGCTTCTAGGATGGGCTGGCTGCCAGGACAAGTATCTCGCCAAGTACAGCGCTATTTACGAGGAGAGAAGGTGAGCCGAGAAAATCATATCTCCTCCCGCACTCCTCCTTCCTCTTCCTTCATCTCGCTCTCGCTCTCTCACTCTCGCGCGCTTATGTAGATCTTGCTCGTTTTATGTCGCTTGGCTATTAGCCGCTCAGCCGCAGCGTCATCCGGCCGGAAATTATCCGAGGCTTTTTCCTTGACAGTTTTCGCGGCAAATCTTTTATTTTCTCCCTTCTTATTCAATTTATTATAGCTGGCCTTGGCTAAAATATCGTTGAAAGCGGAGCACAACAACAGTTAAACAAGTCGCCGTCGTTAACGACGCTCGATTGAAATGCCATAAGATAATTTGGAACATTTAATATACATATACAGAGAGAGAGAAAGAGAGGGAGAGAGACATGTGCGATGATCATTCAACACGGGAGCGTAAAGGGAGAGGTTGCGCTTTGTGATGGCCGGCCATCTATTTCCGCGTCTCAATGCGAACAAATTGCCAGCGAATTACATAGTTCCGCGAACCGCCGCCTCATTAACCGGCCACTTGCATCACAGAATTGCATCAATCAGCATTATCCCGCAAGCGCTTATATCATCCAGCCCCCCCCCCCGCACAACATCAACACCCCGCACGATTTACCATATCTAACGTATATAAAATGCTGTATCAAAACCACATTTTAAAAAAAATCCTATGTACGAGCTTTTCGTCATTCGCGCAAGCTCGAACAGATTTAAAAAAAAAAGGCTTTGCTCACTGGATCGGCTTGATCGCTCTCTTTTATAGCTGCGCAACGGTACGCTGTACGGCGCCGTTAAAGTACCTGTTCTGGCGGCGGCACCGGCTACCAGCCGCGAGTCGTCAACTGCTCGAGCTGATCGGCGAAAAGTCAGAGGGCGATCGGCCCGTATTCTTTCACATATTCAGCAACGGCGGGGCTATATTCTACCAGCACATAAGCGCGGCTATGGAGCAAGCTAACTCCCAGCTCAAGGTGAGACCGCCTCCCCCCGCCCCCCTAGTGCAACGATCCTTTTACGCCTCAATTCAAGCTTACCGAGCTTACCGATTTTTTCTTTATCCGCACCCGATTGATCTTACCCTCTTCATTGTTTTTCTTTTTCGACTCTTACGAGATGACTCAGTTTGTGAATTGCATTAGAGAATAACGCGATTTGTTGCTCGCAGTCTCGTCAGACGGTTACGCAAGATAAGAGCGAAGAAGAGAAAAAAAAGTTTGAAAAAAAAGGAATATAACTAGGCTTGCACAATAGTCAGCAAGGTACATATTTTAATGCGCGCATATACAAAGCTTGGTCATTATCGTCCCGAAGATTTCAAGCGAAATCCACGATAACGGTATACCGTAAGGAATAACGTTTGCTTATTTCTTCCTCGTTAATGCGCCCGGCAATAGGTGAAGGGCGTGATATTCGACAGCTCGCCAGGCCGCAGGAGGATAACGAGCTTGTACCGAGCGGTGAGCGCGATAATGGGCGGACATCCATTTACTAATGTGCCCATATCCCTGGCCTTCACGTTCATACTTTCGGTCTTCTGGCTGATCGAGGTACGTACGCCGGCATATATATATGAATATACATTATCGAGCTCACACCCCTGTAAACGCATCAAATTTTCATTGGCGCAAGCGCTATACAAACTGTTATCGGGAAAAAGAAGGAGCTTATAATGAAAAATGACGAGTTGCATTATCGATCAGGAACTATTCTACATCATTGTCCCCGCATATCTGTTGATATAGATACTCATGCACCTGGTGGACAAGAGGACCCCGTCCACGGACCCGAGCGCCCTGTCCGAGGAGTCGTACTCCTGGCCGCAGATATTCCTCTACTCCAACGCGGACACCCTCGTGCAAGCAAGCGTAAGTCTCCTTACCCCCTCTTTCTTTTCTTTACTTCGTACAAGGAAAAAAAAATTAAGTACGAGTGCATAGGAGGTATACATATAGCCGAGAGAGAGAGAGAGAGAGAGAGAGAGAGAGAGAGAGAGAGACTTACACACATTGTTATTGCTCTGACGCACAGGACGTCGAGGCGTTCGCGAAAAGACGAGCCGAGCGGGGCGTGCGCGCGCAGCTGGTCCTCTTTACGGATTCGGAGCACGTGCGGCATTACGCTGCATACCGGAAGGTCTACGTCGGCACGGTCTGCGGCTTCGTCAACCAGTGCCTCGGCGAGCGGCCGACCGACGACGAGCAACGCTCCTCCGGCGAGGAGGAGGAGGAGGAGGAGGCACCATCAGAGGAGGAATACGCCTACCTGCCATCGCTCACCAAACGCATCGTTCTGCCGCACGAAGCTAGTGGACGCTGAACGGGCTCGGATGCGATTTCGAGGGAAATTTTTCACGGATTTTCATCGGGGCTTGATTGGCGGGATTTTTTAATTGGTCAATTTCCTTTTTTTTTTTAATTTTGATGCAGGGAAGATCCTTTTGGTACTTAGAACCGGCCCCGATGATTTGCCAATTTGGACGGCGCTCGTTAAGGTCGCGCGATTAATTATTTTTCGTTAATTTATTTTTCAGCAGAGCTTTACGCGCGAGATAAGCTTTACTAGATACAGTTTCGTTGTCCGAGTGAGCGCATATATGGAGTTGCGTAACGACAATATAATGTGTCATGCATTGAGTATTAACAGAAGGTCAGCTCTCTCGCTACTTAGGCATTTTAATTTTCATAAAATTTTAACACACAGCCTTTACCTTACTACTTTTACTCCACTTATTCACTTCACGGTAATAGGAGCTTTTTTACGGAAGTCACGTGATGAGCTTTTTTTAAAAGTTATATCTGAAATTAAATTTGTATTTTCGTACGAGGAACAAAATATCAATCGAGCTGTCCGTGCAAAGTTATCGAGATATATCACTGTTTAAATGCAATATTGTTTTTTTTCGTCGTATTTTCCTTCTATAGTAAATAATCGATAATTTTGTTTTTATCAACTATATCTTAACGAGACGTGAGAAACGAAAAGTATTACAATCTGAATCTGTTTAGCGTTTAGTCATTTAATAAGTGTTGAACGGAATAAAACCAAAAGTACGTGTTTCTAATGTAAAATAAATGTGAATTAAATGATAGGTAATTATGCATTTGTATGTTTTAAAATATGGCTATGTTTGTTATTTTATAAACGTACAAGGAAGACCTCGTTTTACGTGTACGTTCAAGGTGAAAATCATTTAAGTTCTATCTAGTTGATGAAATTCATGTGAGGTCAAAGTATTTATTTAAAAGTTTATAGATGTCTAATGATAGTTACCGAATTATTAATATATCAATAGCCAAAATAAAAGAATATCAAAAGTGATACGAACCGTTTGACAAAGCATATATAAAAAGCGATGTAAATAAATGTAGAACAAAGTCCGTTTCTAAACAATTGTAACTTTTTTAATCAACATTAGACATAAATGTGAGATACCTAAATGCATAAAGTAACGTTAAAGTTAGTTATAACTCAAATAATAGTTTTAATAATTTTATAGTTAAAATGTTTAACGCCTATCAGCACACTATATTTTCAGTTTAGAAATTTGTAACTATTTTATAAAAATCAAAGCATATATAAAAACCCAAAGACAATATTTTAAAAAAAAGTGCATTGTAGATGCGTATAATTTTTAGAAAAATTATTTTGTATAATATTTTTGTTACCTCGTTATAGAATGGTATAGCATATAGAGTACAACATATTTATAAGTGTTTATGCAAAATCGTCAAGCTGGTCTTGATGTAAGTTACGTTAAAATTAATGATCAAAGAACAAAAATTATCATCGATGTTAACTGTAATGTCACTCACAACTGTTAATATGTACGAATATTTATATTTTGATGTAATATTTAGTTATGAATAAAGACTGAATAGAAATATTACAAAGTAATGAATTTATATTATTTTGAAGAAAGTCGTGTTAAATTCTAACTCGATACGTTGTTTATTAAGATGTAAAATTGAAAAATAATATATTCATTAAACAAGGAATTACGTTACCGAATGCTATGTGTACAAAAAAAAATAAAAGTGAGAATTTTTTAATTAAATAAAAACATCAAATGTGAATTTTCGTGAAAAAATATTTTTTACCGTTATTAGTTTGAGTAATCGCATTGTCGTATCAATAAATATAAATATAAATATAAAAGTTTAAAAAAAAATTTGAATGTCTCTCGATTCAATACATATGTACATAGTTTCCTCACGTCGTCTTTTACCAACCTCAAGGTTTTCAAAGTTTTTAAAACTGCATTGCAGTGTTTAAAAACTGAAAAAAAATTCGAATCTTCGTGGTTTAAACAAATAACTCTTTAATGTTTGTAATAAGGTTAGTCTAGAGTACGTTCTATTAAAACTAATCATAGGCTAGAGGAGAGGGAAAAATAAGCAAATTCTACTTTTTTGCAAATGTGTACATTGACGTGCCATGCCTGACGCGAGTATTAGCCTTGTATTATATTAATTATTACACTTTAATTAAAATTTAAAATAATTATTTGGTAATCAAAACAAGAGCATCTATACATTGTTTACACGAAAAAAGAAACATTGCAATCCTGTTATTTTTTGCGGACAACTTCTGTTCCGTGTTGTTGGCTGGTAACATCGAGCCCCGCGGCCTGCTCTATCATGATAACACATTTGTTAAAGTAAAAATTGCCAAAAAAAAAAAAAAAGAAAAGAAACTACAAATAAGGAATATAGCTTAAATAAATAACAAAACTGGCGACCGAAAAGAGCAGGGTCCGCAAAAATGCGAGCGAAAAGAGCAAGTTCACATCGAAACCGAAGCATGCCGCGCAATCGGTGAAGTTGAACTCGATCGAAAACTATAAGCGAATCAACGCACTAACGGTCTTTGTTTGCGATGACGACGTTGAATCGGATGCTCCGAAAAGGACGCAGGCTAGCAAGGACAAGACGAGAAGGTATGTTTTGCGACTGTTATCGACATTTCGACGGGTTTTATTTCAACGAACTCGATTACTTTGCTTTTTGTTTGTTTGCGAAAAGATACGCGTATTACATTGCTCGGACTTATTGTACTTGTGTTACCGCGGTTGGTAGGTTATTGAATCATTAATCACACTTTGTAAAGATTTTATTTTTAAACACGCAAACGTCAATGTTTCGATTTCAGCTCGTTTGTTTAACAGACACACAAAAGACAACGTTTTTTTCAAGAATTTTTTGTGCCAATAAATTCAGTTTCATTAACTTTTTTTTAAAATAACAATATGTAAATATAACGCGAATAATGTTATTAATGTTAATTTTTAATGCACTAGACCAAAACCGAAAATTGAACGTTCATCAACTAAAGTATCTCGGAAAAGCCAAGGTAAAGTAAAGGAAATAACAGAACGTAAAGGTGTAAAGAAAAATTTAAGTAAAATGGCGTTGGATACTAAAAAGTTATACTCTAACTCTTGTTCGAAAGATCACGAGGTTCGTACCTCTTCTCAAATTCATTAAATAAACAAAAAATATTGGATTAAACACTATAGAATTCATATTTACAAAACAGACCCGAGAAAAGTGTACGATGGAAAAGCGCATGCAACTGTTGAAGAAGGCGGCGAAAAGAGTACCAGCCACGCAGAAGTACATCTACTCCTTTGGCGATGTGTTTGACCAGACAGCTGATGTAAAAGAGAGGCCAAGCAATCCCAATAACGGTACAAAGTATTTCAAGTAATAAACGCATAAAACTTATTATCCCTTCGAGTCAGCTCAAGCAATGAAACTCAATGAATTGCATTGATCCAGGAGATACCAAATCTTCAAATGAGCCTAAGAAACAACAACCGCGCCCGAGTCAACCCAGGCAGTCGTCATTGGAGAGTAGCATAATGCCAAAGCCGCCGCAATTGCTGGATATCGAGAGACAGCTCAAGAGCATTCACTCGCAGAAGAAAAAAATCAATCATCTGATCTTCAAGGAGCTGAGAGACTCGAAATCCACCTGGCAGCAGCTGAAGTCAAATACGAGCCTGCTTAACGTGAGCAACGTTATGGGCGAGTTTGCTTATGCGAAGAAAATTTGCGACTCTTTGGAACGATCGAGCCGGCAGGTCGAGAATCTGCAACAGTCGCTAGTCGATTTGAATGCCGTGAGAAACGATCGACCTCTTGACCTTGTGCAGACCGACGGAGATTATATAAAAGATTCGATTTCGTTGAGCGATTCTGCCGATGTGTCGGAAATGGACATAGCCAAGAGACCGATTCAACAGTTGAAAAATATCTACACTTCCGCTCCGATATTGAGTCCAGTGCCGGAAAACGAGGAGCTCGCTGATAACACGGAGGTTGATCCTACGGAAAAAATGTTCGCTGATTTAGACGGCACTAGAAAAATGATATCTCGGCTCAGCATGTCAACTAGTCCAAGAAATATTTTTACGTATAAAAATGAATTTGACGAAGCAAATCGTCGCAATGCGGAAACGTTGAAACCATATAACTTGGGGAGAAATAATCAAAACTGTCATGTCTCTAGTCAATCAGATGTGAATCCGTTTAATTTTATAAATACGTCTTCGTTAGCTACAAAAGTACCTGATGTGTCTAAATCCGAATTTTTGCGAAAGATTTGCTTCGATAAATAAATAACAATGCATTTGTTGTTTTCACGTTAATTTGAGTTAGTCTTATTGAAAAAATTTGTTTTCACTTAATAAAAATATACAGACTTACTGCTAAAAAAAATTATAAACAAATAAATAACGTACTTATGCAAAAATTTACAAATAAGTGTTTTTTTATGCAATGAAAATTGTCATTGAAACTTGTTGTTTTGAAAAACTATTATTATTTTAGGAACTTAACATTAAAAGTTATAGCACCTTAAATAGTCTTCACAGAGTAGATCTTTTTCTTGCACAAACAGTGCCACTTACAATGTTACAATTTATGTACACGTTTGGTCACCAAATGTAGAAAATTCTTACGCAAAACGAACTATAATATCACTCTTTTATCACGTTCATCATTTTTATAATTTTCATTCGACCGCGTAACACTTGAAACACTTACTCACGTGATATGCCTAATGATTATCTCTTTGAATCTTGTACTAAACGCTACTGCGTTAAAAACTTTGATTTTTAAGACACTTGGAGTTCTGTTTACTTATCAGTAGACGCTGTGCTCTTGCAAATTATGTAGCGAGTCATCAGTCCAATCCGAAGGAGTCTGTGAATATCACAAAACTGGCTGTGCCGAGCTATGACTTTGGTATATTATGGCTCCTGTAAAGTTGATTGCAGCTGCTAAAACAAATACTGGTAACCACCGACCATGGGATGCCGTAACCAGTTCAGCCGTTAGAGGACCGCACAAAATTCCGGGAATCGTCGCCTAATAAAATATATAAGTTAGCTTTTCAAAAGTGGATGAGAAACAAACAAATTTTAGAAACTACTTACTAAAGTGTTGGATACAGCAAATGTTACACCAGCATGATTTGGTGCAATGTCCGCATGGTTACTTAAATGTCCAGCAGAATTACAAGCGCAAAGTCCCATAGATATAGAAATAAATCTAAAATATTTAAATAGAAATTGAGCAATAACTAAGGCAAAAGTATTTGATTGACACAACAAACATTCAGCAATACTTACATTACAGCGGATAATAAATTATCAACAGCACAAAACGCTAATAGAAATGCACCTGGACCAATCAATCCAATATTTGTCATAAGCCTTCGTACAGATAAAATTGACCACCTTTTTTGTATAAGATTATCGGCACTGTGACCAGCCACTGCAAAAATAATTATACAATAAGCTACACAAAAAAGATAAATTTATGTAATTAAGATATTGCAAATTGCTTACCAATACCAACTAATGAATTAACAATATATGGCAATGCTGTTAAACTCATACTTTCAGCATTTGCATATAAATTCCTAGAAAGATAAGTTGGTAGCCATTGCATAATTATATAATTACTCCAGTTCATAGCAAAATGAGCTATATACAAGGCCCATAGAGGCCAGTGAACAATAAAATCAGTCCATCTTAAAGGTCTGTTAGTTGGTACCTATAAAATAATACACAAAAAATAGTATTCATGAAACTGTTTCAAAATTCATGAAATTTAAATTTGTGTAAAATAAAATAATATGAACTACCTTTGGCAAAAATAATGGAATTTCATCTTGCATTTTTGTTTCTTTGTAAAGTATAGACCACAAAATAGTCCATAGTATACCAATTGAACCAAACAGATAGAATCCTTTTTGCCATGACATATGTGGACACAACTGAAAAATAAAAAGTTTTATGTATATTTCATATTTGAAATATTCTGACAAAATAGAAAATTTTCAACTTACAACTGATGCAACAACTTGTCCGATAGATCCAGCAGCTACAAGATATCCAAAAGCTCTTGATCTTTCTTCTACTGGTACACTATGTGCAAACAAGTGAAATATAACGGGTAAACCTGTAATACCATATGTTAAAGCATTAGAATTACATTACCCCAATTACTTTAAAAAAATTATAAATAATGTTCATTTCTGCAGGCAAGCCAGTTAATAAAAAGCTTTTTACCTAGACCTTCTCCAAGACCTAGAATTACCCTAGTGATTACAAGCAGTGGCACAGACTGAGCAATAAGCGGAGTAATCACAGTGCTTATGGACCACAGCATCACAGCGGCCATCAAGACAGATTTGCAGCCAAAACGAGTTGCTGTGTTGGCTCCAATAATCTGCAAAAACAGCATGTAAATACACATAAACAATACCAAACGCAACATCATGTTTCGTAGCAGCAGGTGGCACAACTCACCTGACTGGTAAAGTATCCAAAGGCAAAGGCCGACAAAATCCAGCCCTGCCAGTGCAGATTCCATTTGAACTGGTCGGTCATGGGTACGATGGCAATGGGCATGATGACCCGGTCGGCGGCATTGATGAAATTCGCCAAGGAGCAGAGGGCAACGATGCGCGAGGTGCGCGGCAACATGGAGAACCGCGGCATGGCTTTCGAACGTTTTTATGCTCCAGCTTGCGAAGAAGGCCCTAACCTCTCGGCTGAGCTGCTGACGTTGCGGGTAAGCCCGGCCCCGTGGCCGGGACCAGCATAGCTCGCAGCTATTCGAGGACGGGATCTCTTGGAGCGGAGGACACGACGGGAAGTGCTGCTACCTGCTCTTTCTCTCTCTCTCTTACTCGCGCCAACGTCTTGACGTCAGCACATCCCCAAAGCCTAATAACTCTTCTCTCTGACGCGCTTACAAGTTTACACTGAACAAGCACACTGGGCCGCTGCGCTACTTACCGCGAGAGAGCTTTTTCATGCGCAGCCAAGAGCTTATGTCTGATAATTCGCACACTCGCTCGCACACGCAGCTGCAGTCTGCACTTTACTGCGCGCTTTTACTGCGGGTAGCGGGTTAGACACTGGTAGCGTCAGCACAGCTTCGTTTGTTGAACGTTAGGTGGCGAGGATCTGTTGTTTCTCCGGTCTACTGAGTTTTTTCGAATGGCATCTTACATTATTGCTAAAGAGAAATTAATTAAATAGCAATAAAAGTGAAAATTTTTTTATTTTAATTTATAAATAGACAATAGAACATAACTATTAACCAAACGATATCTGCAGTTTGAGGAAAAAGGGGGAAATTAGTTAGATAGCTAGACTAATTTATTCAGCAACAATACTTAGCTAAAAAAAAACAAAATTTTATTGCTGGCTGAAAAGTCATCCGTTTTCACTTGGGATCACAAAACAGCGGTAAATGCACAGTAAAGATGACGTGCTAGTAATTAGGGGAAGGATTATGGTTGGTCCTTGAGTGCCAGTAGCGCTCTGCCAAGAAGGTAAGGAAAACAGTAATTGATTAAAAAAAAAAAGAATCAGAAGTGTCGTTTAATTATAATATTATAAAACCAAGATGCTTTTAACAAGAACAATAGTGAACATAAAATATTAAGTTAAACCTGAATAAAAAACTTATATTATTTTATTATGACAGACAGTACGTATAGCTATCGTTTAGAAAAATGACTATCAGACTCGACGATAGTTTCAACACATTGTTTACCATAACCCCTAAACTTTTCGGTTCTAAAACATCAAAATTTCATCACATAAACACACGAAATTAATAGTGAAAAAATTATTCAGTAAACCAAATAATGTGACGGTGAATTAAATCCATATCGAAAAAAGAAAAAAGAAACCTCCAAATTCAAGCAAAAATGCCGAAAACGTTAACATTATCATCTTATCCGCAGAAAGAACCACCGGGAATTAGTGTACTGTGCCAACGAACAAAAATCGTAGACTGCCCATTCAACTATAGCGGCAAAAACAACACCTACCAGCAGCAACGACAGCAGCGCAAGCTCGTCAGCCGTCTAATCGAGAACGTTTACGACAACGGCCCAGCGGGACTGCTGCATCTACGTCTACTGAGCCGCATCCTGAATTGCGGCGTGCGCGTGTGGATCGGCAACCGGCTGATCCGGAGTATCGGCCGCTGCTCGGCCGGCCGTTTCGTGGACGTGGAGTACCGAGCGAACCGGGCTGGCCGTCCTGGCCACTGGTGCTTGCGCGGCGGCCGAGAGCCCCAATACACCGGCAGCCTCGGCGACTGTTTGTACGCGGTGCTGACCGCCCAGACCGGCTGGGATGCTGCTGAGCTACGTAGAAGAGTAGCCGCTGCCCTCAGGCGAGATCGGCGCGTTCTACGAGCCAGCGAGGCTGCGGTGCTGCTCGGAGGCGCGATTTATCGCGGGAACTCGCCCAACGACGCTAGACGAATACTCGACGACTCGCAAACGCAAGGCTCACATCCTGATGGGCAGCGTGGACATCCCAGAGGGCACGCGTCTTATCCCAATCCCTCTGGAGGGACGGACTCAGTTGAAGCTTACTCATACGGAAGGTAGGTGGTGAGATAGAATTTACCATCCGGGGACTGTTACAGGGGGGGATCACTTGTGTTGTTATATTTTTGTTTGTTTACTATTTTTACGTTACTTATCGTTTGCGAAAAATAGGAAGCACACGGGATAGATATGTAATTTGATGTCGTTTGTTCAGATGGAGATCTGGGTTTATGTCGCGAGAAGATCAAGATTTAGTGGCTCATTATGCCTTCCTAACCGATGATGCGCTAGGTATGATGGATCGCTTGAATAACGGCGGGACAAAAGTGGACGCCCATATCGGTAGGAATAATATAGAATACGACCCGCTGCCGTTGTGCTCGATTTGGGACAAAGGTCAGCAACAGGGCCAGCCTCGGCATTTGTCCAAAGTGGTATTGGTTGGAAAGCACTTTTTGAATCGAAATAATCAGATTGACTCGCCTGTGTTCGTTCTCACTTTCTATCCGGTACTTTGATCTTTTTTACGACTTACAAGAGAAATTTTGAAGATTTTTCACAAATTTCTATTTCAATCATGGAAATTCTGACGTGTACAAAGGAAGAAAATACAACAAAAAAATGTAAACAATTAAAATGAAAGAAAAAAAATTGCAAAATTAATAAAATGGAAAATATGTTTTAAAAGTCAACAAGTTATATAGTATTGAGATTAGTTTTCACCGAAACTTTTTTCGGTAATACCGATCGACGTTTGTTCAAAATTTCTTTTCGAATCCTCAAGTATAAATATTTATAAATGTAAATTAATAAAAGAAATTTTATTAAGATCTCGCTCGTAATCTCAAGTAATGCAAATCATTTCGGTATATTTACGTAAGACAGTCGATATCTCAACAGTCCTTAAACTTCAAGTTTACCAATATATAAAAAAAAAAAGTAGTTTTTTTTTACAAAATCACCTACTCCTTAATAATTTCGGATCATTTGCAAAAAAAAAAATCGGGTCGATATGATTGGAAAAAAAATAATTGATCGTCGTATTATCAAATATGAAATTTATTACCTAAATAAAAACTAATTAAAATAAACTAAAAATCTAATGATTCAAGTTTAAACGGTGGGCAAATGAGCGCCCTGGGGCTGGAAACCGTTCTCGTCGGCGACGTAGTTGACGGTGTAGGTCTGGCCGTCGTAGGGGTTGTAGTAGCTGAACGATCCCTTGATACGGAGGACGGCTTCCTCGGGTTTGCTGCCGTACTGGATCTGAGCGTACTCCTCGCGTTTCTGGCCGTCGCTCTGCTCGAAAGCGAACTGGTAGTTGTCCAAGCCATTGTTGTTCGAGGGGACTTCCTTGAGAAGGTAGACTTCATCGGATTTCTGGGCGGGGAGGGCGGCGGCTACGGCCAGGAGGGCAACGAAAACTGCGACCTGCAAGGAGATTGGCATGTTTTTAATCTGTCCATCTATTTGTATACTTTTTTATATTTAGATAAGTCGATCAATGAATCAATGCACCGAGTTTTAATGATACCGATTAATGTTATTATTAGAATTAATTTACTATCCCCCCCTAAAATAACTATTTTGTAACATTGAATCGTACCATTGTAGTTTTACAATTTGATATTTTTTCCAACCGTGCATTAGGAGTATGCATCGATTCAATTTTTGTCAATAACAAATTACCCAACTAAATTGTCTCTATACATACCGATTTCATGTTTGCTGAGGAGGTGCTTTGGCGAGCAAAGAAGTTCGGATTCGAAGACGAGAAGGAGAACTGAGTGCCGAGCCAAGAGTCCCCGGGGATTTTATACTCGGACCCGGGCTGATCTTCTTCCCATATTCCGAAAAATTTATTATTCTTTTTTTTTTCTTCATCGGCCCCACCGATCGTTGATGTATGTATATTGCATGCAGTCCCTGAACGGCTGCTCCTCTTCAGCCGTTCACCTCAGCACGTGTCCGCATAATTTATCTTCCCCTCGGGCGAAAGGGAACCGCCTTATTAGATAATATGGGTACAACTGGGGAAGGCCACGATGGGCGCTCCCGAACAAGTTTCATTGAATCCCAATCGGACATGCTCTTGAACGCGACTCGGCGTCGGGAAATTAGCCGCTGAAAAATCCAGAGAAAGCCGATAATACTCGATTGGTTTGTAATCGTAGATGAATAAGTCATTGGTGCCTTTTAAACGAATGGCGAGCAGTGCGATTACGTGAATTTTTTTTTTCGTTGCATATACATGTAGATGTGCATTACGAAATTTGAAAAGATACGCTGGCTCTTAATAATTTATTGTAGTAGATAAGCAGATTTTGAATTACAATTTAAGTATTTATCGTTTAGGTACAATAAAAATGTAGCTTTCATTTTTATGGAAAATAGAAAGTACTGCAATTTTGTCAAAATACTTTGATTAGTTAGAAGAAACAGCGAATCAAGAGAAATTGGGAATTTTTAATTCCTATACGAAGCGACTGCATTGAAATAATTTCGCCTCAAAAACTTGTTTTTATAATATTTGTATATTAAAATTTTTTGGACTTTCCGTATTAGATATTAGTGCCTTAATATATTCTATAAAAAGTTTCACACATTTGACAAAATTTCGTCGAGTCGTATTTATCAAAATACCCCATTAATTTATCGATTCCCACGATTAAAAAAAATCGGTATACTTTTCTTCCCTAATTATTCTCGTACGTAATATTATTTAAACATTTAACTTTCTTGAAAAGTGCATCAAAGTGGAATCTGAAAAAAAGCATGTTCATCTTAAAAAAAAGTCATACATTATATATCAGGTCTACCATTATGCAGATGGTATAATTAGTCGATTTCATAATCCGTAGTGTCCCAAATTCCTTTCTTCTTCTTTTTTTTTGTCTTCGTTTTTAGCAACCTATGTCAACTTGGCCTGAAATCTGAAAGATGTGCCCAGCGAGAGGTTGTTGCTGTTACAAAAACCTTCGGCATCCTCATTGGGGATTAGTGCTCGAGCTTTCTATATACACAGGCGTTAATTCCCAAAGCTTTCGTTCGAGATTATAAACACGACGTGTGGCTATTATCTTTGTAAGCAAGGGTCAATTTGTCGGTCGCTGTCTCTCTCGCGCAATAAAGCCGACGAGTTAATTAGTAAGCGCGTAACAAAGGTATCGAGGCTGAATTAAAATCGGTTATTTAATTAGCGTTGGCCCGGCAAAGAATCAACGTATCCGAAGCTTGAGGAGAAAAATAAAAACCTTTAATTGCCACCTACGAACGTTGAAATTATTTTGGAACCTTCGTACCGTGTGACGGACAGTTGCGCGAGAAATTCGAACGGAGAGCCGGTATAGCAAGCCCACGTTTGTTCGTTATAAGTATTTTATTTAATTAGACTGTAATTAGGACGGATACAAATTGAATAGCAGCGAGATAACTCCGATCGCAAGGTGATGCTGCGTGTCATTAACAGCCAATTTTGTAATCATTCTCGGCATCGTTTTAATGCCGGTAGATCCGTGTCTTTGTTTGGAAATTGAAATTTATAAAATACGGAATGAGAATTCATGCTTCCCTGGTAGGAATAGAATACATTTTTTACCTATAATATAGGTAGTTTTACAAAAACTACCTATAAAATGGGCGAAACTGCTAGCCATTTTCTATCTATAAGTGAAACGCTTTTTCGCATCAATTTCACCCATTTTATAGGTATTTTCTAGTTTCCAATTAAAATACAACACATGAGTAGTTACGGAACCGATAAAATAGCTATATTTTACCGATACAATGTAAACATTTGTCTACATTTTATACCGATAAAATGTTTTCATACCTATGAAAGATAGTCAGATTCCTACCAGGGTTATAGTCAATTTTTTATATAGATCACTGGTAAACTTGAAAAATTATTCAAAATTTCTTGAGCATCTCTTATATACAATCCCAAAAAATTTGTAATTCAACTATTTAAATTTTTATTTACGAAATTTTATTATGATTAATGAAATAGAATAGGAAATTGATCGAATGCAATAGTACGTATACTATATGCGTACATAAAGTTTTTGTTGACACTCGATCGAGGATATTTCGACACGACGAGGGTTCGCGCAATGACTCAGCCAACAGAGGCCGCGGGCTTGAAGCTGCGTCTTGAGGATTGTTAAGCAGACGTTTTGTCGACTAAGCCCGTCTAGCCCTGATCCATAGAGCCGTGTAATACTATGCGCATGATTTTGAATGCAAAAAAGGTTCAGGATTTTATTTGACGCAATAAAATTTTATCACTTTTGAACGTCTGTTTGAAGAGGATTAAATAAGAGCCTCAAAAATACTCGATAATGAATATTCAAATATTATACTTTTGAGTGAAACGCCTTTTATGTAAGCCTTACCCAATCATTTACTCGTGTATTAATGTATCAAGTGGTTTTTTTCATCTCTCCATTGCGAAGAACGCAATAATGACGTTTTAATGATGGCAATGTATTGCTGAACAAACAAAAAGGTCTTCTCTCGGAATACGAAGGGTATAGTAATAATAATTTTTTTGTGGTTGAATAAATTGTACAATAAAATTAGTTGTTTTGTTAAAAAAAATATTTATTAATTTAAAAAAATCTAAACTATCTTAATTTAAGTTTAAACGGTGGGCAAGTGAGCGCCCTGGGGCTGGAAACCGTTCTCGTCGGCGATGTAGGTGACGGTGTAGGTCTGACCATCGTAGGGGTTGTAGTAGCTGTAGGATCCTCGGACGCGGAGGATGGCTTCCTCGGGCTTGTTGCCGTACTGGATCTGAGCGGATTCCTCGCGCTTCTGGCCGTCGCTAAGCTCGAAGGCGTATTTGTAGTCGCCAAGACCGATGTTGTCCAAGGGAGTCTCCCTTACGAGGACGACCTCGGGTTGCTGGGGCTGGCCGAACTGGGGAGCGGCGACGGCGACGGCCACGAGGGCGGCGAAGGCAACGATCTGGAATAAATTAAGGGAAACAAGTTTTATTGCGACTGAACGCTGTTGCGGTTTGAGCAGAGTTGTATTTTCACGGTTTGAGGTTGAATTTATTTTTAAACGTGACTTTTACTGACATGTCACACGTTGTCGTGAAATTTTATTATACCGTCAATGCTAATGTCGGCGTAGTATTCAATTAGATGGCTAAATTATTGACAAGTTTTAAATTTTTATTAGCACTTATTGGAAGCCCCATAAATCGTTAAACAAAACATTAAAATAACGTGAAGTTACACTTGAATAATAAAATTTATCCGCGAGTTTGATAAACCACAAATAGTTACTTTTACTAGACAGGAATAAAATATCGTTTGTCAAATGCACCAGATCAGTTTGTCACTCCGATATATACGATCGTTAGCCAAGTTAAAAAAGAAAAAAAACCCAATGGAAGTTTGGCGTTAAAACACTTTGCCGGTGACTACGTACCGTCTTCATGTTTAAGCGGGAGAGGTCCGGGATCGGCGATGGGCAGATGAGAACTGAGAGTGCCCACCTGTTGATCCGGCCGATTTTTATAAGCGCCGCGAAGTCCGGATGCTCCTTGCCGCCGAAAAAAAATTTCTCTCTCTCTCACTCACTCTTTCCCAGTCCGAGACGTTATTACGACTGCGTGCATCCCCTCCTCCTCCTCGTCCGCCTGTCTCTTCTTCTTCTCTCACGGACCTGCCATTCACCTTCGTTTTTCGGTCTCATCCTCGCGCCTCCGCCGATCGCTACTGGAGCTCCCCCAGAATTCCCGCTGACCTTCGGCTCTCGTACCTCTGCATCCATTGCGAGATGACTACACACGCACACACACACGCGCGCAATCGCTAAGATGCCACTAGCTGGTCATTGCCACACTGTACGCGTTGGACACTTTAACCAATGACTTGTCACCTCTTGGTGAGTTTTTCTTGAAAAAAGAAGCTAGAGACACGCGTGTGGCGAGAGTAACTTGTTTCAATGGCCATAAGTTAGTAGTTTATCCAGGCGATTTGCTCGTAAATTACTTGACGTCGCGATTGATACACCTTATTTTCCCGGAATAAACTCTTCTGATGTGGTCAGTTCCGGTAAAATTAATTGCAAACGCGTAATAATTACGTTTTCCTCGTATATTCGGCTTTTTTTGGGGAAAAATTATGAACTATGAGCAAGTCGTTTCTAAGATCTTTTATTTATATCGTCACCGGGGATAGATAATTTAAGACGTGAGTCCTTTAAAGAAAAAAACGTTCATTAAATAAGCGGTAATTTTAAAAACGATGATTTCATACCGACGCCCCTAACGAAAATCAATCGGTTTCATATTCCCCGGGAAAATCAATTGGATTCAGGTTGCCGCGAAAACCATCTCGTTTCACGCTCTTGCGTCGAAAATCAATCGGATTCGCAAAGTCCGTCGAAGACCAATCGATTTCGGAAAAAATGATCACCTTTATATATAAATGACTTATATTCAAAATTTTGAATCGATTTTTGGCTCTAATATAGATAAGGGCCTACTTTATTGAAAGCTTTTTTTCCCAAAGCTCTATCTAATCGGTAAAGCGTACTATTTAATTTTCTAATTATGTTTTTATAACTAATATAATAGATTTTTATTTTTAGAAAACAACATATTTTACATAAAAGTGCAAATAAATTTTAAACAAAGACGTGAACTTTATAAAAAGTAAAGTTGTACGCATAAAAATTGGCGAAAAGAAAAGTATTATTATTGTTCGACCATTAGTCATATTAAATATAAGAATTTATTATTCTTGGTTTTGAATTATGTGACAGGATTGGAAATAACTAAAAAAAATTTGACGTTTCTTTTACATAAAAACTGTTCTATTGTTTACAAGACGGTAATATAATTATAAAAGAAGTTTATATGCCTTCGTTTTTCGGCAAAAAATTCTCATAATTCTATAGTTATGGAAATTAATAAATATAAATAACGTTGAAATGGTTGAATAAATAAGCAACCAAAATACAGATAAATTAATGGTATATTCTCGTACTTAATAGTAAATAGTAACATTGCACAAATTACATAAATTATAGATTTTAATCTAATCAAACAATTTTAATTCGTTATTGTAAACTCGAATTATTTTGGTAAAAAAATAAAATATTGAATCCTACGTAAACAAGATTTAAAGATTTTCAAACGTATAAAATAATTTAAGCTAAGATCAGTACGTTAGCTTCTTCAATGAATATTTGTACTCGTAACAGATTAGGGGAAATTAATTTTACTTAAGATCGTTATTTGCAATATTATCTAATGAAGGTAAATAAAAAGGGCATTATCATTGAGAAATCGTTAGTTAACACATTTATTTTCTATCCATCCGAAGCAGTTATAAAATATGATATCGTTTCAGAAAAATTAAAGAAAAACATTAGAAAATTTACAGCTGACTATTAATAATTATAAAGGCTCAATTTAAAAAAGTGATATTTTTATTACATCTTCAAGCTTTCTAGATGCAATCAATGTATGTTTTTATAAATAATGTACTTGGATTATTACGAGCAATATTATGCAGAATCAAATGCTTCAACACTTCATTTTAATTAACTGAAGTCCATTCGTAATGCACGTCTTTATAAGTATTCCTCTTTTATCTTATTCTTATTTAAAAATCGCAAGTTCAAAGGAGGGGTTGAAAAATTGTAATCACAAAATAATTCTTTGGTTAAATATTAACTATATTTTTTTTTTATTAAAAAAAAACAGAAACAACGGCGAAATTAAGACTAGATGTAATGATCAGTCAAAAAATTAGACGGTGGGCAAGTGAGCGCCTTGGGGCTGGAAACCGTTCTCGTCGGCGATGTAGGTGACGGTGTAGGTCTGACCATCGTAGGGGTTGTAGTAGCTGTAGGATCCCCTGACGCGGAGGACGGCTTCCTCGGGCTTGTTGCCGTACTGGATCTGAGCGGATTCCTCGCGCTTCTGGCCGTCGCTAAGCTCGAAACCGTATTGGTAGTTGTCCAGGCCAATGTTGTTCGAGGGGGTTTCCTTGAGGATGTACACTTCGCTGTCCTTGGGGCCCAAGGCGGCGGCGGTAGCAACGGCCACGAGGGCGGCGAATACTGCGATCTGCAATTGAATTAAAACGTTTGTTTAGCGAGTTTTCAAATAATTTAATAGTAGCGCGTGTCGTTTTATTTTCGCGATAAAATTACGTTGAAACAATTTGAATTGAAAAATATAAAAGAAAAAAAAAACAAGAAACTCTAACGAAAAGTTGCGAGGAGGCCCAATTAAAATTCGACCGTTCACAAAACGAAGTACGGCTCTCTCAAAGCAAACGCTTCAAATCACTGAACAAACATCTCAACGGTCACAACAGTCATCGTACTCTACACACTCGAACAGCTCTTTCTCTCTATTGAGAGAGTCGGCCTGTCGGCGCAAGCGAAAGCAGAGTCGAAAGATCGTCACACGCACAGAGAGATCCCCCAAAAAAACGCCTCGTCCTCTGCTTACGAGAGTCGACGAGGTGAAAGAGCACTTTGGCGCACGGCTTACCGTCTTCATGTTTGCTGCTGGTGAAGCTGCTCGAAATTCTAGTTCGATAATAAGGCTAGAGAGGCCGATGGACAACTGAGTGCCGGACCAACGATCGCTCGGCCGTTTTATACTCGGACCGGGCTCCGCCGAAAACAGACTGGTACACCTATTTTTTTTTTTTCGAGCTCCCCTCCACCACCGTGTGGGCCCCTCTTTCTCGTTACGCGGACGGATCACCGGGTCTTTCGGAAGAATCTGCCATCGCGCAATCGAGTCGTGAGTCGTCGCGTGTGTAGGAAGGGCGCGGCGCTTCTTTCTCTTTCCTCTTTCCTCTCTCTATCTTTCGCTTGGAGAATTTCGATGATTGATAATTAATGATCTTTTCTCCAGTTTCGAGGCTGAATTAGCGCGATGTTCTGATGCCGGATGACTTACGATTTCGCTGGGTTCGTGTTATTTATCGGATCGATTAATTTTCCGATTTCTCTGGTTTTCGCATTGACGAGTCGTGTGTGCTATTGACACGAGAGAGCCGAGTTTGGCAGGCTTCATTGTCGTTTTTTAAAATTGAACATGCTTTTGGCGGACGTCGCGATCGTGTGAGGTATTTGCTTAGTTATACGTTCGTTGAAATCTCTCTGTCGAATTTTATTCACTCGTCAATTTTAGCTCGATGTGAAAATTTGTATATGTTTCTTTATTCATTGCGCAAGTTTTATTTAATTTGTCACGTATTTCGCTTTCCATTTTTTCTTCTGTGGATTGGCAAGGGGGAATGTTTTAGTCATATGGGTTTCGTACACTTTCAAATTAATTTATTCGCTGTAATGTTAGTGGATTGGCGGGACATTTAATCAAAGTAATTGAAAACGTATTTTAATGATTTCTAAAAGTATTATTAGTTAAAGACGTGAAATTGACCACTGCGATTATACGGGTAACGCCTTTCGAATGAATCCGTTTTCTATACATCTAAATCGAAATCGATATATTCTAAATTTATTCAAAATTGTCTCGTTACAAAGACGTGATATTTTTGGAAACTTTTATATATCATCCTCTCACATATTTACATATGTGCGTATTTCCAAATACGTATTCCCTGTATTTTTGTCAATCAGAAAGTCAATTGCACATATAAAATTCCATATAAGATTATTTCCCGGCGTATTTCGCAATTTTTACACCCGTGCGCGTTCGGCCCCATAAAAATATTAATCTGTTAAAGGCCAACAGTATCGGCCGCAACGCTGACACAACAACAATAAAAAAAGAAAGATATTTCGTATCTCATTTATTTATTCATTTTTTTCAAATGTAAAGCAAAGTCTCATAAATAGCTCCCAAAAAAAAACGTTTCTCAAAAAAAATCTAGGAAACCATGATTTCAATGACAGTTCCACCATCGATATTTCTCCACAAATTTCCATTCACAAGTAGCCATAGCATTGCTTCGGAGTTTCATCGCACATATAGCGCAAGATACACGCATAATCGTATAAGGTCAATTAAAATTATGTTAACGATCAAGTCCTATACCGATCGCTGTATCGAACGCACATAAATTCGTACCGAATCAACGAAGACGCGGCGCATCTTCGGCCGCTGTATTAATTTCAGCCTCGGCTGGCGCTTAATTGCCCATTGCACAATATAACCGAAAGACTCGGACCAGGCGAAAATATATATACATCTCGCTCGCTGTGTTATAAGCGCGTCTCGCTCCGGATCGCGGAGGCCCTCCGGCGACGATCGGCGCGAAAAGCGCAGGCAGAATCGAATGAGAGAGAGACTTGCATAACGAGAGGATGCGCGTCCCGCGCGTTAAATGTCTGCCCCGAGGCTATATCGAAATAATCAAGAGAGGGTCAGGGGAAAATGTCCGTTAGGCAGATTATGGGAAAATTTTTTTTTACTTTTCGATAATGCGAATGATTTTTCGCTCATGGCGATTATGCGTGTTTGCGTGTCATTCGTTACTGTCGTTTCGTTGAGCTGTGATAAGTTGACGCTGGAGTAGAGACTCATCGATTTGGCGACTTGACTTTTTTCCGCGTTTAGTTGGAAGAGCATTATGGAGTCGCTTTTGTTTGAATTTTACGGTGTGTTTATTAGATCGATTTTACAAGAGCAGTCAACTGATCCACATAGGCGCGATGAGCTGACGTTATTATTTAGCGGTTACGTAAAGCCACACGCGAGCGGGGCATTATGAAGTTACAAGCTTATCGACGTGTTGCGCGGAAAAGTGCACGGCCTACGCCGTAAATGTTTCACCTCTCCAGATTGATGCGGGGCATTAAATTTTTGTCGAAGCGATAACCGATGTATAAGGGGGGAAGGGGAGGTAATTTCTCAAAGTACGTAGAGACAAGCGAAACGGGTCTCGACTTGCATTATCAATCAATTATTTCATTATTTATACCGTACGAATTATAATGTTACATAAGTATAGAAAGCTGTTAAAATAGCGAGACTACCGCAGCTTATACAGGTATATAATGAAGTTTTTGGAGAATTACCGTCTCGATTTTATCATGAAGACGTGTGAAACCTTATGTATACATATACGCGTATACACACAAGCATTTGGTATTATACGACATGTGACCTTATATTAAGCAATTATTTAATGGACACATCTCGGTATGTAATGTTCCAAGAATTTTAATATGGTTATGAAACTTGACAAAATTTGTTTTCCACCGTATATAAACTCAATGCTGTGTGTCGCTCTCCGACGAACATCTCGAGATGTTAAAATAGCTGTCGATGAGACGTTAAATGAAAAATCGAAGATAAAATATTCCGTTTGACGAGCCTTGAGGAGGAGGATGTTTTTCATTAATTTCAATCGTTATCGGATTTTAAAGATGCACGTTTCACTTGGCAAGTGGCTGGTATCACAACTTGCTCTTGAATACCTTAATGTATTCTCAAGGCTCGATCTTCGGAAATCGGATTAACTCCTATCCGAAATGTTTTTCATTTCTTTATAAATTAAGACGCGCTTCTTTTTTCTTCATCCAATAATGCATAATACAATTTGACGCAGTGTGTTAATAGCACGAGAGTGCGCTGATAATCGAGGATGAGCGTGTTTAAATGTGAAAAGGTGTATATTGGTATATATGGGAAGAAAAAGTTTTTGAATTTTAAAGTCAAATTTATTACAGAACATCGAAATTAGTCAACATGACATTCCAGTACCATCGCCGGTTTATACACACACACACAAAAATCCAACTATATTGTTTTTTTTAAATTTAAAACAATCACCAGATACTCCCATTGCTGTATTTTAATAATTTTAATTAAAGACGAGTATAATTTAAAAAACAAAAAAAAATAACACATCTTTCTCATTTAGCCTCTATTTTTTTTATAAACTTCACTCTTCGTTTCTTTATATTCTAATTTCACGCAACAATCAACAGGCCGAGAGTAGAGAGAATCCTTTCCAGTCCAAATTAATTTCAATGTCACTGGTCACTTCTTCGAACAGCCGGAACCCCAAGCTCCTAATCCCACGATTCTTTTCTTCTTTTTTATACCATTTCGCAACGGAATCGAGACTAAAATCGAAGGACGAGATGCTCGTGGCAATGGGAGAGATGACCACGCCAGCAGCAGCAGCCAAATAAAGGGAGTCATTAAAAATTTACGCGTACTCCGGGCTGTTCGAGTATCGGCCGTTATGGGCTTGGCACGCTGTATACACACCACGGGCCCCCTCGGGGGCCCAATGTCGCAAACTATTGGTAAACTACACGTGCATCTTATTTCTCTCTATACAGCGTGTCGCTTCACGGTAGTCCCCCCTCCTATATACGAGTCTATCTAATAACCGCTCTCCGCGCGCATGAATATTTCTCGAATTATGTAAGCTTTGGAGAAAAGCTTACACTCCTATACTTGGAATTGTGAGTAAACGTTTAGATTTTGGTATGACTTTTCCCGAAACGATCTTGTGTGCGACCAGTTGGTTTATTGGTTACCAAAAAAAAAAATTTTTGGATTTGTAGCAAAAACTGCGGGGGCTTTCTGAATTTTATCAAGGGATAATGGTTCGAGCCGTGATTTATGCCGAGCTAACGCATTACGTCTTATCTTTACGCTTAGCATTTTATGTAAGTTTTTGTGACATTAGCGACGACGTAATTAAGCTTAATTAAATTTGGGGAGGAAGATAAAAAAAGAAAGAGAGAGAAAAAAATAGAAGTTGCCAAATGATTTTTTAATGAACTCCCTAAGCCCCATGAAATTTCATAGAGGCATATTTCGTTAATTCGCCGTCTGTGTTTATTCTCTCGAGTCATTCAATAGTTATTCTCTCGAAGATTGTAAAAGCCAGCAGAAAACATATCGCTACGATAGATCGTCTCTTTCCTTATTCCTCATTTTTGAGCATAAGACGATCGTAAAAAAAAACGAACACGAAGAGAGAAAAAAAATGTTTTTAATTTTGACAAGCTTATAGTAAACGACCTTATAAACTGAAATATTAAATGATGACAAGGCCGTATAAACGCATTGTTGAATCATATTTATTTGATTCGTTCGTTTAAGGATAGACCAGCCGTCGTAATATTCGTCTTGGGCCCATAAGTGCCCGGCTGTATGAATGAGCGACTAATAATAAAAGTCTGGTATTTTTAAAAGCGATATTAAATTCGCTAGTCTTCCAACGCTAAAAACGCTTATTTCAGTCTGAAACCTGATCGTAGTATCGTTAATTTATTTTACAGATGGGACAGCTTGAGTGTTTCGATCTTAAAAGAGTCTCGATAATGTAATTAAAGCCTAATGATACGAAAATTTCTCGATTTGCACGTTTGGAAACGTTTGAAAAGGTTTTATCTGAATCAGGACCGTGTGTAAGTATTTTTGCCAGTAATATCCCAAAGAATTTGGAAACTTGCTAAAAATATACTCGGGCGATCAAATCGAAATCTATTTTTTTTTATAGGTATACAAAGTCATAAAATCGTAAAAGAGTTTGAAGAATTTGTCTCAGCGGTATGCAAATACTAACTTTTTATTTTTATGGGAATCTGGTCTATAGTCTCTATTAATACTTCGTATTAAAACCCCATAACAGTACGAAGTCACTAAACTCTCCTCCCATCCACAAGTTGCATTGTACATTAATACTGCCGCAAGAGGTGGTTAGCACCGTGAAATATCGCATAAGAAAGTCCAAATCCAAGTTCTCATTATTCATTTTCTGCCAATTCATCTCGCGCAAGCAGACACTAATCTCAACATTTCCCTCCCTCGAGCGTATTCCCGCAACAGACCGCAGGATATCCTGCTTTTAGCCTGTATACACACACACATAAACCACAATCAATTCAATCAATAGCATTCCCATAATTTTAATCCCAGCTTTCTCCGTATAATGCTTACACCCTTTATCATCCTCTCCCATTACGTGTAATAGGCATAACCAAAAGCTACATCACCTCTGACCTCATAAGTCATCACTTACGTGTCTTGACCAAAGGCTACATGCACATAACAGTCGCGAAGAAAGTTTCCTCCCTTCCGAAATAACCAAAAATTCACATTTAACCCGGTGTATTCGTGCTTTATATCCTGAAATAGGAATAAAAAGGAAGGAACAACTTTTCTCAGCATACATTCAAGTGGGCGTTACCTCAAACACGCGCGTATTACGCTAGCCATCGCGGCGCGCACAATGGCCCCAACTGCGCAAGGCTGCTCGTCTGTCGGTCAGACTCATCATCATCCCGAATAGAAGAGCCGAGGTAAGGGGGGGGGGGGGAGGGGCGGGAGGCGACTCCTTCACCCGTGACCTAAAATCCCGTGCGATTCTTCGCTTTCTCCGACCTGTCCCCCTCTCGTCCCTCCTCCTCCATCTCCCCACCCTTAAACTCCCGCGTGGCACGTGTCTCCGGATGTGCGATGGAGATATCGAGAGAAAGAAATCGCGGACTGTTTTGATTATTCGGCCAGAGAAAGAGAGAGAGAGATCGGATATCCGATAGCCTCGGCAGCGCGAAGAGACGCTATTATCCGACCTGCCCGATACTTATCTACCTGCCCATTTCCCCTGTAGAAATTTATACATCAAAACCATTGTCACTGAACGAGAGAGAGAGAGGGTACTATCCCTTGAGAGCCTTTCTTCTCTTCGCCGAGAGACCACACGCGTGGCGAACAAATCGACGAAGAATAAACGAATTTTAATGCATCAATTATTTGCATTTTGCGGCTAAATAAACGAATATCAGTGTACAGATAACATAACGCCTATAAACAGCGCCGCTAATGGACGAGGTAAAAAGGAGCGAGCACACATTATACGCTTACACACAGACAGACGTAAGTGGCGCTCCCGTGGATTTTCCATGCCCGCGATAAGGATCGATCTCGAAGGGGGGGCCCGTCATTGTTCGCGAATCCTTATGGCGAGAGAGATGAGGCCCCGTCCCCTATATATGCGTTTGCGCAACCAGTATACGAAACGCGTGTAGGTGCCCCCTTCCTCGATACCCTACTCTCCTCTTCATGAAGCTCGATTTTCTGATTCTTTACCTGGCCTGCGGTGTTATAAATCATGAAATGGTTTTTGCGCTCGCTCTCTCGCGGACGACACGATTGTCACCGGGCCTGACTTGCTCCTCTCGTACTTTTCTTTTGTGCGCCTGTAGTTTCTTGAGGGAGAGAGAGAGAGAGCTTTGTGTCACGAGCTGTACGGCGAAAGCCGATACAGCGTGTTATACATCTGGTATTGTTTGCTCCGCTCCTGACGGCGATAAAAGGTGCTTTATTATAAAGTTCGGACGTAGGGGCGAGATTGATGGATCGATCCAATAGCTTTGTGTCGCCCCGGGGCTCTGTGACAAGAAAAAAAAAGGGATAAGTAAAGGGATTTCTTGATTTTTTTCATAGAAAATTGTATCGGCAGCTAATTGTTGAATAGGCTGTGGAAATTTTAGGTTTTACTTGGGTGTAGATTGTCGAGTTTTGATAAATTTGATGTTAATACACTCAAAAACAGCAAAATGGGTATATATCGGGATAAACGATCTTCGGTTTCTCATTGCAATTAATTTTCCAAAGAGCGTCAAGAAGCTAATTTACGCCGAATATTTCATCTTCCGAGAGGCATGGAGATTCCGAAGTCGCGATAAAATCACTTACTCAAATAGCAAAGGTAATTAAATTCGTTTTCTCAAAAACTTGGAAGAAAGAGAGAGAAGATGAAAAAAAGGAACCCGTCTGTTCAATTGCGCAATCGAACACATTATATTTTAGAAACGAGGCTCTTTATTAAAAAATTTCCTTTAATTATACGCGCAGGGAGGTTTGTAATGGCGCTTGCATCACTTGCGGAATCACTTAGCCTCGGGTGTTCTTTTCCCGTAATCCTCTCTCTCTCTCTCTCTCTCTATGACCGTATCTTAGCGGCGAGCTTATTTTTTAATTTCAAGTATCAATCTCTCAAATCGAGAGAAACTTTTCTTTTACGTAACAATTGTCGCATCAAAATTAGAACAGTTTACATATCTCGCTGGGTAATCGACATACATGTTTAACTTACGTTGCACAAATAATGATAATTACGAATTAACGTAGGCTCAAAGCTGCACCGAATGAAATAACGAGTCGATGAAACAATTCAAAAAAATAATCGTGAGATCTCGTATTGTCCTTATCTGCGATCGAGCGAAATGAAACAGGGTGTATAGAGCAGTTGTTGGCTCTACGCAAATTTCTTTACATAAAGAGGATCACGCGCGACACATCGTTTGTACTTGAGAAAAAAGGAGACACGAAGTATAAAAAAAAATATAGTCGAAAGCGCTCCTTTAACGGCAGCTAATCCGCAAAAGGCCATGACGAAATTATCGGGAGCTTTCATCTGAAATTGCGCGAATCGCGCTGTCTTTCGTCATGTCATCGTCATTGGCTTGTATTAACGGAGAAAGCGAGCCTGTGTGTGCGTAGAGAGAGAGAGATTCTTTGCGCCGTGGAAATATGACTAAGAGAGGCGTGGTATAGAGCAGCGCGGGTAACGCGCCGGAGATGCGAGCGCGCGATATATAAAAAACCTAACGCAATAAGCCCCTGTGCCTCATTGCCGATTGGACGGGGGATTGACGTTTGTTTGTCATGCTCGGCTCTCTCTGTGTGGATATGTCTAACAGACGATCGATTAATAGCGACAAGTTTGGAGTAGATGTAACTCTGATGCTTCTTTTTTTTTCTTTTTGCTTCGTTGTTGTGACTGCGTGATAGAGTAGAAAAAAGATTTTTTTTTGGTATTTTAGGAAAGTCACGATTAATATTTATAAGGTCAGTTATGCTGGATCGTTTGAAATTGGTTCATCTTTTTTTTGGGGGAGTTTAACAGTTGGAAAGTGCTTTTGACTTTATCTGGCATTTGATCTGGATATTTATTTTGGAAATTTGATTTGTGTAACTGCTTGTTGTAACTCCCGTTGAATAGAAGGAAGTGTCGGTTTAAACTTTGTATGCCTTATATCGCAGTCTATAACTGTTATCCGAATCAATCATTTAACGCGTGTTAATTTTTGCGTCGAAATTCGAAAAAAATTAACATACTCCGGTCATCACAAAGGCCATTGTATTTTATAAATCCCAGACGCGGGTATTACGCCAGCAAAAAATGGGACGAAACAAAAATATTTAAACTCCGAATTCATAAAAATTTATAGAAAAATAAAAAGAAACATGATTTACTTTTCATGTTTTTCTGTCTGCTGTCTGTTCTAATTTAAAATTCATGCATAATTTGCATTCGTCGATAACACAATGAAATCGTAAATTCAAAATTTTGTGTTTTTTTTACGTTCATTATGACATGTACACATAAACTTGACATTGACCATAACGATTTTACGCAAAAATTTAAATTGAGACAAGGAAGAGGATAGATGCATATTAACGATAAATAATTTTTTTTTCTTTAAAAAAATGAAATTTATTAACTAAAACCTAATCTAATTTAAAGCATAATCTAAGCCTTGGGCAAATGAGCGCCCTGGGGCTGGAAACCGTTCTCGTCAGCGATGTAGTTGACGGTGTAGGTCTGACCATCGTAGGGGTTGTAGTAGCTGAACGATCCCTTGATACGGAGGACTGCTTCCTCGGGCTTGTTGCCGTACTGGATCTGAGCGGATTCCTCGCGTTTCTGGCCGTCGCTGAGTTCGTAGGCGTATTGGTAGTTGTCCAAACCAATGTTGTTCGAGGGGGTTTCCTTGACGAGGTAGACCTCGTTTTGTTTCGCGGGTGGGAAAGCGACGGCTACGGCCAAGAGGGCGGCGAATACTGCGATCTGTAATTGGATTAAATATTTTTTTTATGAGTTTGAGGTGAAATTTAATTGTAGGGTCGAAATTTAAAAAAAAATGCAAGTGTAATTAGGAGGAATGGAGTGAGTGAAATATCGTCGTAAAAGTTTACTCTTGATGATTATGCAGAATTTAAAGGGTAAATAATGCAAGAAACAATAAAATTATCCTGATATACGATGCAGTAAATATTGTTACGTTGACATAAGCTTATCGCGAGATAAATCAAAATTGTTTACAGAACAATTTAATCGCATAGCGCACGAGCAACGAATTAGTCGGATTAATGGATTTTTGTGCGACTACCATACAACTTTCAATATTTTTAAAATGCCTTTCGTAAATTAAAGATTCGTAATCGAAAATAAAAGTAAATGCTATTTTTCAAAATTACAGAGTATAAGTGCGTTAAAATGCTGTAACACGCGATAAAATATATATAAATTACACACGCGCTACTATTTACATAACGAAATAATCCGCGAAGTTTAATTAAAAGTCATCGAAGTCAGGAAAACGAGAGAAAGAGCGCGGGGTGGGGTGGGGTGGGGGCATCGGGAGAGCGTTGCCACTCCGACAATGCAATCTAGCTCGTGCTCAGCCGCCGAGAAGTACAGAGCCAAAGGGGGCCGATCGTTGGCGCATATTACGTCTATTACGTATACACGTGCTCTCGTAAAACCGAGCTACACATAGCGTTTACTCTCTATAACGTAAAGCTAAGCGTGTACATGAAAAATGAGAAGCGCGCGCGTACTTGAGGCTGGCATAGTGGGGGAGAGAGGAGGAATCAGCGATCGGCGAATTCATCCAAAGCCCGCAGGCCGAGTGATAAACACTTTCGTCGTCGTCGTAGTCATCAGATGCGAGAGAGAGAGAGAGAGAGAGAGAGAGAGAGAGGGGGGGGGAAAGGGGAGGAGGAGAGGCAGAGAGTAGACTCGGGGCAATATCGGTTGCGTAATCCGCCTTTCGCTCTCCTTGCGCGCGACCTTTCGCGGCTGCTGCACACGCAGCAGCGAGATTTTGCGGAGCATCTCCCTGCCCCTACTCCGCCGCCACCTTTCGCCCGATGGATGCGCGACATTGCGCAACTCTATACACATCGCACCAGAAGAAAGAGAGGGAAAGGATGAAGCGCGGAGGGACACCACGATCGTTTGCCGAACTACCTGCCCTCCTCGTTGGCAGTTCTTTTTTTTGGGGGGGAGAGAGAGAGAGACCTGCTCGTTCTCTCTCTCCGCCTCTTCGCGAGAGGTGGATCTTCTTTCGCCGGGCTGATCGGATCTCTTTCGAGCTTTCGCGAGGATTCCCGAGGGTGACGATGATATGCGTTTTCGGTTATGCAAGCGATTTCTTTATGGGAGGGGGGGAATTGCCCGCTTTATTTCGATTCTCGGTAGAGGCGCCGAGCGCGAGGTCGAATTTTTGCCGATTTCGAGCACTCTCTCTCTTGCTCTCTGGTGTGTTTAGCGGTGAACGCGTGAAATCGTGACCTGAGATTTATCGGCGATATTAGAGCGTATGTTATAATTTGTATTGCTTCTTCTGCCAAATGTCGATCCAATTGGAAACGTATCGATTTTTCGAAATGTCGATTTATTTTTCAACTTTATGAATTGCGAAGCCGACGCGATTGAAAGTTGATTTCTAAAAATAGCGTTATAAACGACCGAAAAAAAGAAGCGAAAACGTATGAACGAACGAAAATAGTTCGTTATGCAATGTCACTAAATGTAGCCCTCGTAACATTGTCAATCAATAAAATTGAAAAAAATAATCTCTTATTCAACCCGATCCCGCTATCAGGACGATAAGCGGCTTATTAAAAAAGAAAAAGAAAAGGTGATGGGGCAAAAAGCAGATATTTACGAGAAACTTTTTTTTTTCTTTCCAGTTTTTACGATAGAGGATTGGTCCGGGCAGACTTATTGAGCAACGCGTATATACAATCCTTTGTTCGATGCCGGCATCGGCTGAGGAGGATCAAGCCGCAAGAGAGAGAGAGATTGGAGTGGGGGGCTTATAAGCTGTACGAGTTCCGCACGCGAGCGCGCGAGAAATGCCGTGCAGTGCGCGAGGACGCGGTATACTTACAGGTGTGAGAGAAAAAGAGAGAGAGAGAGAGAAGAGGCCAAGGCGGCGTGGAGGACGTCAGCCGTGATCGCAGGGCCGACGTTGCTGGACTGACAGCCCTTGAGAAAGTCCAACCATTGTTTCTGATTCCCCTTCCCCCCCCCTCTCTCTCTCTCTCTCTCTCTCTCTCTCGCCCTCCACTGTATTTATACACACACACACTCGCACCTGGCGTTTATCTCCGAAAAACGCCCGGGCAAGGATGTTGCGCCGGCGCGCGATTGCCGAAGCGACTTTTGCAACGCGAGCCAAAGCAAATCGTCTATGGGCCTATTGCCGATCTGGACCGGTGTATAATACACGGGGCACCGAGTCCAATTTCACGGGGAAATGCTTTTTTCAGCCGCAAGGCATCGCAACGCCCCCCCGCGTCCAGATTAATCGTGCGGACGTTTGCCAAGCTGTTTCTTTTTTTTAACCACGCGATGGATGTAGAGGCGTCGATTGCACCAATGGTAAAATCGGTTGCGCGGATGGCCGAGAGGATTGCTAATGTTTACAAACAGAGATTTGGTTGGGTCAAATTCGTTTAGGAGGGAAAATGAAAGAGGCGATCGGTTATGATATCGGTATGAGGAGAGAGTGAGTGTATGTGTAAGATTATTGACACTTGTGGAAACGCACCGTCTTCATGTTGGAGGAGTGTGTGGCTGCTCGGCTACTGGATGAGGGCGAGGATACGTCTAATTTGCGACTGATTCGGCAGATGAGACCGCGGACTTTTTATACCCGGCCCGATAGCGTTTGGCCCGGGATAATTAGCCGGACTGACCGGTAAGAGCGTCACCCGGCTGTCCGCGGGCTAAATATGCCGATAGAGTGGGAAAGATGGACAAAAAAATGCCGAAATCGAGGAAGATCGCGCTGGGCAGAGAGAAGCGCCCCCCTCGGGTATGTCGAAATTATCTCAGAGATTCGGTCGGTTTGTTAATACCGAGGACGTTATTTGCTGGCGCTCGTTTTTTTCCGCTTTTTTTTCTTCTTCTTTTTTGAGAAATCGCCAGATGAATGTAAATCACCCGCTGGCGTTAAGCGTATACCACGCGGGGTTGAATTTTAATAAAATTAACGAAACACCGTTGCCGAATTGAAAATCAATTTTCTCGTTTAAAACTTTATTCTTTTTTTTTTTTTTAACCGAAACGTCGCGTTTTATCGATTGGAAATCTACGCGATCTTAATGGCTATTTTATTTTAACGATCGGTAAACCAGTAACTCTCCGGCCATAGAGAGAGATGTGGAAAAGCCACAAGCTCGTTACTCACGGGCATATAAACTTGATTTTTCCCTTCGATTACATACATCATCGCGCAAGCCCGATTCAATGATATAAATGTATTCCACGCGGTGACGAGCATCTTCGAGGCAGATCGTCAAGTAAGAGCGGGCCACGGGTTAGCCAATCGCACGCGGGGATAGCAATATGCGCAGCTATTTTCAATTAGCATAACCGAAAAATTAATCGAGAGGACAAATTTGCATTTTGATTGTATTTATGTACGAATGGCATTATGTATAGCGAACGACCTTAGCACACAATCGCTTGTAAAAATTTTTATTAATCCGGGTCTAAGCGCACGTGCCAATCGGATTAGATAAGTTCAATTTAACCAGCCAGTTTCACACGTTAGACCGACTGCCGTATTTCTTCGCAATCTCTCGAAAACCCACAATTAGCTAAACAAAGGCAATAAGTCATCAAACGATTTCCGCATTAAAAAAATAAAAAAAAAATAAAGAATAAGGTAACAAGACGTAATCGCCAAAAAAATCAAGCACTACGCTTTAAATTCCAAATTTATAGTCGCTCGATCGGCCCACATGCCGGTAGCACTTAGCGAAACTCCTCCCCCCTGATAAATTCCGAATTAATTAGACGATTCGCAGTGAAAAATCGCCGGGGTCAATAAGGGAGCAGCGAATAAAAAAAAATTCAAGCTCGTTAATAAACCTTGCCTATTAAGCATCCACAAACCGGCGCAGTATAGAGAGTCGAAGGATTCACCTTCGCCCACAGGGGGGGAATCCCCGATCACGCAAATGACACGCGAAAAAAGCCCGATCCATCATTTTCACGAAAAAAAGAAGAAGAAGCGCCCGGTAACGCGAATGAGAGAGGGGGGGATGATCACGCGAAGAGTCTAGATATCGGGCGAGACGATTGCCTGGAGCTGCAGATCGTCCGCTTTCGCTCTGGACTGAGGTCGCGCGCCGAGAGAGGCCTCGTTTCGCGACCTTGCCCGAGGGGGGGCCCTGACGCCTTTTTTTTTGCCTTTACATTTTGCGCCGAAGATGAACTTCCTTCTTATGTGCGTATACGCTGCTGCTGCCTGCCTCTTCTCCTAATGATTCGCGTTGGGCAAGAGAATTTTTCGGGCATTATAAACGCATTATCATAATCTTCGCGGGAGCCCAGGGAAGATGTGTATGAATAATCATGAATTTCGTCTTGAAATTACGCCTTTCCTAATCGCTTTGGATTTTAGTTATTTTCGTGTATTTGGAATTTTGACACCGGTTTTGAGACGACGAGGGAGAGAGGGGAAGACCAGCTTGGATAACGGTTGCAAAATTAACAAATTTTACGGAATTTGAGCGAGAGACTGCTCGTATTAAAATGATTTCTTTAAATATTATTTACGAGCCGCAAATAAAATTGAGAGGTTTTGTATAAAAATAAATTCTTCGAAATATTTCAACGTCAAATCGGTTTGCTGCATCGGCCAATATGTCAAGAAGCACCGTAATAACCCGCGCGCGAATTACGTAATAAGCACTTACATTAATTTTCTCAAACTCTATCTCATTTTCGTCGTATTCGATACATCGAATTTTTCACGTCTACAGCACATATTATTCAGTATAAGACCACCCTGCACCAAGGTAATCGACTAAAATCTTATCTCGATCTAACGAAATCGTTTCAATTATACCTCCCTTCCCCGCACCCACCGCGGCACAATATCCCCAGAAGCCTATATAGATTCTCTATTATACCCTAACAATATAAAAATTTCGAAATCCGCCGGTGAATAAAAGAATAACGCTCAGCACAAAACATCAGGCTCGGATAAAGACGTTCCAAACGATCGAGAAGCCAGTAGCTGTAGAACGCCTGAAGCAGGAGGAGGGAAAAAAAGGCGATCGCTCTCTAAACAAACTCGCGAATATATATACAAATGTATTGTTCGTCGAGCGATGGAATAGAAGATAGAATCGCTTTGGCGAGGCACCATCGTTTCTCGATTGATACGTTAAAAATCGGCAGTTGTGGCATTACCGATCCTAATACCCCCTTCGGCCATTCATTATACCCGCATACCGACGAAAACTTGGAAAGTCCGGGGATAATAAAGAAACGCCGGGTTACGTAACCGCGATCCCGTTATAATACGTCCGCATTTTTAATATCCTCACACGAATGTTACGCTGTTCGTTAACCCTCGGGTCTGTGTGCGGTTAAGTTATGATCGAGCAATAAAGTTTGCCGATTTGCGCGTGTAAGACACTCATGCTGTCTTCGAGGAAATTTAGAGGGAGCTCTAAGGTGACACGTGACTAGGACCTGATAAGCGCTATTTCTCTCGAGAGGCTTATTGCGCAACTGATGATCAGGTATGAAAAGCTGCACGCCCTGCATTAATGACAAGCGTAAAGCTTATACGTTCTGCATTTCTACGTAGTCAATTTGGTCTACTCGGTTTATTAAGGGAACGATCTCGTGTGCACCGAGGTATATACGTTGGTAATTTTCGGCGAAGGCGTGGTGAACCGCGGGACGGTGAGTGAAAGCTCATCCTGGCTCGTTGAAATTCAAAGAGACTGCGGTCGCTTAGAGGTATACATATATACGTGGCTGCGGTAAGCCGTTTTTCTCTGCCCTCGCGCGCGAAAACGCTGTGGAGGAGCGACTTGCTTCGAAGCACTTTGGGGTGTATGTCTCTCTCTTTCTCTCCCTCTCGGGGGATTTACTGTTGCGGCAATTCGAAGAGGATAGCAATGGGTGTTAGGCGAATGTTAAATGTAGCTGGTATCGCGTCTAGATGGTTGTGCTCGGTTCGAGAGTTATGGTGGCTGGAGAGAGCGAGAGAAGGAGTATAGGCTCTTAGCAAGAATTTCGCGGTGGATATGGGTTATGTAGATCGTATTACCTTCGAAGAGTTTATCGTTTACCGCGTTATTAAATTAAGCTGACGCGTTAAAATACAGCCGAAAATGCGATTTTGCGTTTTTGTTGTTGTTATTCCTTATTTTTGCCTAATTGAAGTGTTATCGATGCTCGGGGCGAGATTACGTCAATCAGTCTCATTAAATTTCGCGTTTAACGAAATCGCAGCTTCGATCTAAATTGGATGATTAATGGCGTGCCACTCACGATTTTCAATTATTACCTCTGTCTCTCCTATACAGATATTGTTTCGAGCCGATCATTATGTAACTTATAATTGACGACGTATACCATGGCCGTGCGTGGTATCGTTTTAATCGGTAAACAAAGCTCGTTTCGAGAGCGTACAGTGGCAGAGAGAGAGATCCACGCACACGAGCATCACCAACAATAACACCGTTTAATCAATGTTTTCGATTCTTATCGGCTAATCTGTTTCCCAGTAAGTTCATCGCTCCAACGCAAAGACATATCACATTACCTTCGTCCATCCGATAGCATCGGAACTGCCTTGCGCTCATATGCATATCGGTAACTCATTTAAAGGTAAAAGTGACACATGCATCGGAGAGATAATCGGTCCGAAAAAGGCGCATCCCGCCGATCCCTCGAGATGACCTCGTGCGAGGGGGGCTTTGACGAGAGAGAGAGTCACCGTAATAGTGTCTCATTCGCGTCTCCCGCGCTTTGTTATACAGCCAACGACGACGACGACCGCAATCGGCAGCCGCGGGTACGTAACGATCGTCGCAGGCCGCTAATTGCGCGAGGACCTCTCTCGACCTTTCCACTTTTTACTCTCGCAGCAGCCGCAGAGAGAATGACGGTCGCGATGACTTATCCCCAACACGACTTTCGTTTCATCCGATATATGTTACGGCCCCTCTCTCTCTCTCTCTCTCTCTCTCTCTCTCTCTCGGTATAGCTTGCCCAATCTGTAATAAGGCTCTTTTGATTTATTCCCCGTGATTTTTGCGATGGATAACACGTGTGGATTTCCATAATATGGGATTACAATACCGATCTGGTGTCGAGCCGAGAGAGGCTCGATCTTTCTTTTTCTACTGTCGTGGGAGGGAGAGTGGGGGGGAGGGTTAAGAGACTGTTATTGTTGCGGGACAGATCGTTTAGGCGATCGGGCGATTCGAGCCTGAGGATCTTTTGACAAATTGGAATTTCTACTGAGTGAGAATTTGTATTTTTAGTATTCTAGTTTACATCTAAATCGACCGGTCTTTTAATGTCTCGTGACGTACGTCGGGTAATTTTATTGATCGTTGGTTGAGTGTATTTTGAAGATACATAAAAAATTATGAATTTAGAACCTTTTTTTAATGTAAAAATCTTGAAACTATCCGTATAGTAAAGAAAAACATAAACAACAATAATTTTCCTCGTATTTGCCGTTTACTTTTAGTTTGTGTACAGCCCGCTAAAGATAATTTTATTGGCTACAATTTAGAAACGTACAATTACCTACCGGCAATTTATAGACTTGAGCACTTCTTTTTTTAATTATAATTAATATTCATGTACACGCGTGTATCTGAGAGGGTGTGGTCAGTATACCCGGAGTCGGTTTGAATTTGCATATAAAACCTAACGGTGCGCCATTACCCGTAATGTTATTATCTATATTATTCAATTTGGTTTTAAACTGCCAATTATTAAGTACGTGCGCGTATATTGTTTTCTTGACGCAATTGAGCTCTCTGTTTTGCTGTTTGTTTCATTAGTCTTTGAAATATGCAGTAATAACGGTAAATGTGGAATAGTATAGTTTATAATTAAAAAGTTATGGTTTTTAAAAAGTAAACACTGCTAAATATCATTGCAATCGCAATGATAATGCTGTTAGGGATGGGTAAATTAATAAGAGCCATTAATCTAATTCGATTTATGCAAAACAGCCTTGTTGGTAATTCTTTTCCAAATAGAATTTTATTTACTCTTTGGCATATTACCTTGACGTTGGCGTAATCGATATCCATTACCGTAATTACGTTCTAATATAGCGAAGCTGAAAGACAGCTATACGATACCTAAACATTCGTCGTTACTCCAATGGGCGAAAATAGCGATGACTCTCGAACTAAGCAAAGCCAACCGATCGAAAAACACCATCGAACACGACAACCGTTATATTCATCAAGAGGGGAGTTTCTTAATAAATAACAATTCAAAAGTTGACTCCTCGATGGAAAGTATAAGCGTAAAAACAAGAGAAACATTCCTGAGAAATCATTATTAATTCTCGCGGGCTGTGCGCCACGAGCGCGGCAAGATACGACGATGATGACACGTGTCGGTTCGCGCGAGATGCTTGTATAGGTATATATACGCGATGACGAAATCGTAAACAAAAATAACATAAAATGACATTCCTATTACTTCATATAATCAACAATCAAACGCGCGTTGTTCCATTATAAAGGGGGGAAAAAAAAGAGGGAAGGAATAAAGGTATGAGAGACAGAGCGACTGCAATTAGCGGCAGCTCGCGTCCGTTCAAGGTAAACGAGCAGTCGTCTCTCTGTCGGCTCGTAAAATCCGTTTATTAAGCGAACAAATCGCGAGACAACTTTACGCCGCTGCGATTACACACACTCGATTCGCCTCCAAAAATCACTAATAACCGAACTCGCCATGAGACGCGGAGAATAATGCTGCCTTATAAAGCTCGCTCTCTACATCTCCAATTAAGCAATTTCAGGCGGACTATACAGTGTACACGTGTAGACCGAGACCGCGGGAAACTCGCGATTTCGGCCCTGGTCGTCCATCTTAGTCCTTCCAGCATGTACGTACTCGCAACAAGCATCTCGTCGAGTGCCAAAAAGTGCAGGGTTCGAGGAAGGACCGCCTAAAATAAAAGAGTCGTTCATTTAAGTGCCGAGAGCCTTTTGAGTTTTGCGCAAGCGCGAGTGGGCGAGAACGACTAGTCGATTGCTCACGCGGAGCAAGATGTTCGCTCAAGAGAGAAAGAGGAGGCGGGAGTGCCGGCAGGACAACAGGAGGATAGCTGATAAGATCAGTACGGACGGGGGAGGGTGGAGGGGATAAGGAGAATAATCAAGAGTGCGCGCTCGCATTGTGCGCGCGCGACGCTAAAGGAATTCTGGCCGGGGCTGCGATTCCGCGCCTGAGATTACGAGAGCGACGTGAACATAATACGTGTCTCTATATATATACACACTCTACTTAGGACGATCCATTGCTCCCGAAAGAAAGCGCACGTGCGCGCCATTGGAAAAAAAGAAGAAAAATAGAAACAGATACGAGTCGCGAGGGGGAGACGTCTTGCGCAAGCTCGCAGCCCCTTTAAGCGCGCAATGTCGCCTCGGCATCCGCTTCTTATGTCGTTTTATGATTTGTCGGGGAGCGCGCACAATAAAAGCGAGCGGGGGGGGGGGGGGGGGGTGGGAGGCCCTTTTGCAAGAATGCGAGCGTCCCGGCTCTCTTTCTCTTCTTCTCCGCGCGATTGTCGCAACTCGCTTGGGCTCTTATTATTCGGAGTCGCTTCTGATGCAACAGGAGGGGGAGGGTGATTTAGAAGTCGGGAGAAAGGGCGCGGGCAGCTTGTGGCTAATTAAGCGGAATGGATGTACGAGCGGCTTGACTGATAGGAGAATCGATGAGATAGGGCAGGAGAGGCTTGTAAGGATGTGGTCCATATTGAAGGGGGAGAGATTGTACGCGTGTCTTTGCGGGATAGATATTGCGTGTGGGGAAGGTGTACGGAGTTAACGAAGCTCATCGCGGATTGTGGGTAATTAACTTTCCTTGATTTACTTACGTCCTAGACTAGTGGAGTTTTGTTGTTCAAACGCTTGTATAATGCGTTCGTGTATACTTTGGATAACGCCGGGTTGTTGAGTGTATACTGCAGTGTGTTTCGGTGGATGTTTTGTTAAATTGAAGATATTTATTTTATTATATCGTTACCGCGGGATGAAAAAAGAAGGCTTTACGACCCATTGATTTATTCGACAAATCGCGCAATACCGATTAAAACTTCATTTTTTATTATTATTCATAAACCGTTACCTTTTTTTTCTCTCTTTCTCTCTAATCTAAACGTATTATTTATCAGTTAGATCGAGCACTCGACCGCCTAATTACCCAATCAATCTTTAATTATGCATATAAATCCGCGTATTAGCCTATTACCCAAGCGCCCCCTCCCCCGATGCTGTACAAACCCCCCTCCTTCCCTACGCGTATGATATACCTCTGATATATTTTTTCCAAGTACGCTCGATTCCTCTCGCGCACATAGCTCATCCTCCTGCCATAACTAATAATGTCGCAATGTATACGTGCCTCCTCTTCTCTCCGGCGCCACTCATTTTCAATCAATCATCGCCAGGGAATATGAAAAAAATATTTTTCTTTTCATAAAAAAACTAATATATTTACAATCGGTAAAATATTTGCAAATCCCTTTCCCTCTACTCCCTCATACCAACAAGGACTCGTTACATGGAAAATTATGTTATTATACATTAAGTTGTGTGTGTATGTATATACACACAGACACACACACACAACCATTACGCTGTCCGCGCATAAATAACCAGTCGCTCATTACAATAGACGAAGCCAGGGCCAGGGGCCCTTCTATATACTATCACGAACCAAAGACGACTTTTCCTCCTGAAATTATGCTACGCCCATACATCATTCTCTCCGCGTCACTTCGGCGCAGGCTCCCATTACAAAGCCGCGATCGTTAAAACTTCATCCTGACTCGCGTCGAGAAGCTCGCGCGAGAGAGAGAGAGAGAGTGGCCCTCTACTCGTCCAAGTAATTAAGCCCCAGCGCCGAGCGCTATAATAGCCAGGGCACGAGAGATGAAAGTGTAACGCTCTTTCTCTCGAGCGCTATGGGAGAAAGTTCAGACAATGGCTGTGTCTCGTCCTGGACCACGAGAGAGTGCCTTATACCGAGAAAAATACCCGAAGAGAGCCGCGCAGATAGGTCGAGAGGCAAGAAGGGTGTACCAGCGTGGGTGGATACGCGCCTCTTCGCATTCCGATCGCGATTCGCATACCGATTAATCGATCGCGATTAGCTATGTCTACACACACAAGCTTATACAGGCAATTTTCCTCGTCGTGTATACGGAATATGCTGCTTCCGAGATGCTCTAGCGCCAATGTTCAAAGAAACCCCTCGATATGCTTCGGTAGCTATGGAGGATACATACTCGAAATCGATCTGACGGATCGTCGTGGTTGATATAATGCCGTAATGGTACATAACACGATGCCACGCGATCTCTCTGTCTCTTTCTCTCTCTTGTCCTTATTAATACCGTCGGCCTTGAAGCTTTATGCACCCAGGGGGAGAATATCAGCAGCATCCTCAAAGTTATTTATGGCTTACCACGAATCTTCTGCCCCCCCTCCCAAGCCCCTCAGCAGCGAAATCTTGTCGGTAGGTACAGGCCTTGTGAAATTCGTGCGCGCGACCGATTCGAAAAGTGTAATTTCAGATAAGACCGACTCGTTGCCTGTCAGCCAATGCCATATACACCGGTTGTACATACATCATCGGCCGCCACACGACGACTACTGGATATACGTTTTATATATAGCCAACATTTGAGATTTACGTTTAAATTATTTCAGAATGCCAGAGAGGTAAATGGATAGTTTACGTCGATGTTTTGACTATCTGCACCAGCGCGACGTTATATAAATTTTCTTGTTTTTTTTTCAGTTGTACGGCTTGTGCGCAGCTTGCAGACAAAAGGATGAGCGATTAGATCGAGATGTATGCATGAGTTTGCCCCTCTCCTATTTTTTTTCTGTAGATCGAGGAAAAAAGTGCGGCGGTAATGCATTTTTAATTGAAGAATTTTTTACTGCAACTTTTTTTTTCGTTTTCCTTTGTTGGTTTAAGAAACTCACGCTTGTTTGGTTTTTTTTTCATGGTCGATTAGATAACGATGATTTTTTTGTTCATCCTAAAATTAATCACGAATTTATTAACTACGTTACAGCACATTCGGGTTTCCGACAACTCGTTCGTTTGCACGTGGTGCGAAAATAATAATAGATCGCAAAAATGACGAAAAGCCAATTTAGAGCGACAAAATATTTTAATCGCCGAACGAGCGATTAAACATTGACACAGCAGCAGCAAATAAATTTATGAAAGACACCCCTCTCCCTTCTCGTTTAGCAATAAAGTAATTAAGTTTAATAAAAAAAAGAGACACAAGGGGTAAGGGGCTGCGTGGAGTTATGTGTCAAGATGGAAGTGGAAATAGATGTAGTTGCTTCTAATTTTCGTAATTACAAAGACGCCGGGGCACCCGGAGGATTGCTCTCGCTCTTTCTATCTCTCTAATTCGTCAAAGGAGAGAGACTTCGCCATAGCAGCGGCACGCACAGCGCTCGGTTGATAGAGAACGTTACCCAAGCTCCCTCTGCGCTTTTTCCCATCATATTTTCCATTTACAAACGAGAATATTGCATTCCGTGACGTTTAAGAGAAAGAGAGAGAAAGAGAGAAAAAAATAATCCATCCAACTTAAGAACCACGCGGTTAAACGGACGACCTTAACACGCCACGCGTATACACACCTTACCCTTGCAACGTGAAATCCGTCATATAGGGATCAATCAACCCAAGTCTTATCCCGGTGTACATGTTAATCTCTCAGCAGCCGATGAAGCAAGACCTACTCCAAATGTCGAAATGCAGTATAACCGTCGATTTTCGTGGCTATATATTTTTCTACTTGGTGCTACAGAGAGAAAGAGAGGGTGTCCGGTTATAAAGATGTTCTCCGATGATTTATAGCTTCTCGCGTGGGCCAAGGGTGTAACCTGGAAGCTAATAGCCGAGAAAGAGAGAGAGAGAGAGGGACTCATTTTCCCGAGCTGCAGTTCGTAAATATCCTCGGCTGTTTTCTCTCCAGCGCTCATACTCTGCATTCTTCGGGGAAATGAAGTTGTACCCTTATGGTCTCGCCTCGTGTGTGTGTGTACTTTCTCTCTACAGCCGGGAACGACGGGATTGTTGTAGAGGCGCTATTGCTTGCTTCTTAATGTATTCCCTTGAAAAAAAAAGATTCTCGTTTATTAGCTTTCAAAGTGGAGGCTTTTCTGAATATTCCAGATATACGACGTGGATACGCGCTTGAACGAGGAGGGAGGAGGTACGTACGTTTGCCGAGAAACTGTTCAATATTACAAACACACAGCCTCGTCGTCTCTAGATATTTCTAACCGATTAATTTTTCAGCTTTTATACATCAGGCTCGCGAAAGATCACGCGCACGCGCTTCGTCTGTCTATCTATGTATATTTATTAGTTTGAAAGAGTCGTTATGCTGCCGTGGCAAATTGCATTTTTCCTCGTCGCCTCTGTGTGTGTGTGTCTGCATTTTTTTTCTTTCTATCTTCTATGCGCACCAAGTGAGCTTTTTAATATGCAGCCTTGAAGGTGATATTATAAATTCAACGTAATTTCGCTTGGTAAGGCCGGGGGCTCGTCCTCCTCCGTCGCGCGCGCGCGCGCATCTCGAACGCTCAATTTCACTTATAATATAATGGTATTTTATTACGCGAAATTTACGTGATTTCGATAAAAGGATATAATTAATCGGCGAGCCTGTAGGTGAGGCCTTTTTTTCTTCATTTCATGCGAGCGTACTTCTCTGTTATTATCGTCCTAAGGACCTTCGATTTTTCCTCGCTGATTTTCCATTTTTTTTTCCTTTAATTTTTCAATAAATTTACAATTTTACGACTAAACGTCGTCTAAATCGCGAATAATAAATATTCACAATTCGCACGACTTTAACCCTCTTCGCCGACAGTTCGCAAACAATCCGTCAAGTGTACGTACAACATACCCTACCGATCCGTCAAAGAATATCGCCGCACCGAAGAAACCGTACTGAAAAGTGTCATAATAATCGAGCTGCAAGAAACAATAGCCCAACAGGGCAATTATCATATTACACAGTGATAAAGCCAAGATCCTTAATCGCAGATCGAAAGGTGTGTGCAGACCTAGAGAGAGAGAGAGTAAAAGAGCGATCACGATTAATTAATTACCCCTGCCCCAACGTCGACAATTCATTGTTCGCGCGGCAACGCAACGATTAACGTAATAGTCCGCCGAGATGTATATATATAAAAAAAAGCGATGCTGTACAGTATAACGGCCGGCATAACTCATAAAGTTGCGCCCGTTCCTCTATACAGCGTCACGAGAGAGGAGGACTCCAGGCCCGAGTAGCCTCTTACTCTTAGGATTTCCCAATGCAAGAGCTAAGTGGATAATTGAAGTTTTCTTCGAGTGCAAAGCTTTTATTAAGCGACGCTGTATAAAAAGGACGTAAATGGAAGTCTTCGCTTCTCCACACACACGTCGGTCCCGGACTTTGCTTTGCGCCACTTGAGGTACACCTCGAGAGGTCGGATGAAAAGCTGACGATCGATCTTACCGATCTCCAACTCTCTCCCTCTCCCTCCATCTAGCTTGAAATTTTCTACGCTATACCGCTCGTAAAGTTTATTAATGAAACATTAGTTTCGTTAAATTTAAAGCTCAAATTTCGTATTACCTACTACATGCACGTGTGTGTATATGTTGTGTTTTATTAATATTCCGGCTGGTGCGCGAGGTCGCGAGCGAAATTTTCAAAGGTTTAATCCGACCGAAACGACATAAACAAGCTCTCTCGTTAAAATCTTAGTCGCTGTGTGATTTAACAATAATAATAATAGCAACAACAATTTTTCTCTTGCAAAACACACATAAATCCGCGTTTACAATTCATTAAGAGGTGATGGACGTAAATACCTACATCAGCCTGATTGCCTCTGGATCAGAGAGAGAGACTCGCGCGAATCCGAGAGTGTATATACATATATAGACGTATATATACATAATCGAAACTTCAGAGGCATTAATATAGTCTCAGCCGTAATTATTTTAGCGATTCTAGCCATCTCTCGGATATCTCGTAAGGGGGGGGAGGAGGCAATAGCAATAGCGAAGCCGCGCACTTCAGCCGCCGACCAAAATGCCCTTCTCCGACATTCCAGTCTGAAGCTATACAGCGACAGAGTCGAATGCATATATATAGTATGTCTCCCTATCCATTTTGGCCAATACATATAGGACGAGCGAGTATAGACTCTGCAGCGGCGGCGTTAATCCGTCAAAAAGCTCGAAAGCCGACAGACAGATATCTTCGGAGGCAGAGAAGAAGATGGGGGAGGGGGGGGTCGAGCGTCACGATAAATTGAATTGGCCGGGCGTTATCTGCGCGGAACATCGCGAGGCTGCCTCTATGTCGCCGGGATGCACGCGCGACATAAACAGGCCCGCGCGCGCGGCTTTGTCTGCGCCGCGCCCCCTCCGAGACACGTCTCCTGCTCTCTCTCTCCCTCTGCGCGCCTCTCTCTCTCTCTCTCTCTCTCTCTCTCTCTCTCTCTCTATGTATAGGCCCTGAGAGGTGAACGGAGTGATCGGATCGGCCTCTGTGTGTATTATAAGCCTCGTTACGCGGTACTCCTCGCGGCTTTTGAAAAATCCCGCCTATGCCAATAACTCTCTCTCTCTTTTTCTCTCTCTACTTACCTCTCTTGTGGCTTCTATATACTCGTTTTTTTTCTCATCTTTGCGCTCCGCGGATTTTCGCGCGGATAGAGATCGATCTCGGAAATTGGTCTCTCTTTGGATGATCCTTGACGGGAGATGTAAGATAAGCCGGCTTTTTTGGTGAAATTTTTTCTTTCGTGTTAGAATGGAACCTAAGATTTTTTTTTATGTATTATTTTGAAATCTTGATTTCTGAACGATAGAAGACGAGCGAAAAAGCGTTCGCCTTTTTAATTTTACGAGAAATTGGGTCAGGAGGTATAACGAATGTTTTCTAATACGATTGCGAAAGGTCTAGTTTCGCGTGTGTATCGGAGTTAATTCGGCAAGTATACAATACCTACTCCAATTATTCAAAACAAAGGTTGAACAGGGAGCACTTGAATTTCATCTGTGTTGTAATAATGCATTTCTTGATAATCTACCGTTTTCGATATTATGTTTCTAGGCATATTTACGCGATATCTGCTTATTCTTAAATGCAGCCTCGGTGTGGCCTCCTCACATTTCCTACTTGCGACTACTATAATAGCAGATAAATATCGCGTTTACAGATGTAAATCAGGAAAATAAGGAAAGAAAAACAAGCGACACCCATTGGAATTCCGAAGTAAAATAAAAATTCTACTGTTATTTTGGATCACGAAAATGTAACAAGATCGGTATTCATATATTTCAGAAATCGGTATGTTGTATATTCGTCAAATATAGCAGGTGAGCTGTTCAAACTGCTGCATCCGACGATCTTACGCGTAGAAACAACCGTTACTCTCGATATCTTGAGTACCGATCGACAAAAAACGCGTAGATTACGTATGATTATCCCGGCGAGGTCTTAATCGCAGCGTTTAATCGATTTTCTCCGCGACGGTATAACGCCTTCTCTCAACACTTATTGTGATTGATGCACGAGTCAATAGAGTCGGATGGTAATGACGAAATTATAGCTCGTACGTATAGATTATCTCTAATTCATTCGTGCTACATTTATTTGCGATGCACAAAAATCGGTATGTAAGGATCGATCGATCATTTAGCGAGATCGGTATCGCTCGAACTCACACATTTCTCCTCAACTTCACGACTTCTTTTCCCCAAATAACTCGATCTCCAGTCAACTCCAACTACATGAAATCGGCAGAAAAATCGGCACTTCTCTCCGCCGATTAAACGATCGCATGAAAAGACACGCTCATTAGCCCCGGCGAGTGCGCCAGCTCATACCGCGTGCAATTACGAAATCCCCTCCTATCTCTCGTATTTCGATCCGACTCATCCAAAGAGCGTACGATCGGGACTTAATCACATGACCGGTTACAGCGATCGGCTTGCGCAGGTGTCCGAAAGGACGACGAGGACGCGCAGGTTTACGATAGAAAAAGCCCCACTTATCCCCGCAGGCGTTTTTGTCAATGTTGTTTATTTTTTCTCTATATTTTCTCCTCCTAAACCACCATAAATTTTTCCGAATAATCCGCTCGCGCGCGCGCGTGCGGTTTTATGCAAGCGGCGTTTTGTATATTACATAAACAAACGCGCGGATGATTGATCGCGCTATGGCTCGTTTACTCGTCGTCGTGTATTACTCGTTGTCTAGGCGCATGTAAAAGCAGGAAAATTTTCGGACTAGAAGGGGGATCAGCATCGCTTGTTATCGCTTGTCCGAGGCTCTCTCGTTATTTACGATCGTTTTGATTTGTTTTCTGTGTACACTCGCCAAAGTCGTTGGCTTCGCGTGTATTATAAGAACCAGGAGTAAAATGGAGCTTCAAGAGAGGAGGAGAAAAAAAGTGCTGACAACGCCTGCCGTTATAAAACCTTCGCAAACTTTCGTTAGCTTCTCTCTGTCCCTCTCTGACGTATTGCTCGGCGACGAAATGTACTGGTGGTTTGAGCAAATAGCGCGACCTTTACTTGCGGTCGGCCGCGTGACGTGTACGTTTATATATACACACGGAATTCCAACTGTACATTGCGCACTCATTACCATAATTTCAACTCTATCTCTCTCTCTCTCTCTCTCTCTCTCTCTCTCTCTCGGCATCGACCTCCATAGCCTGAAAAAATAAATTCGCTTTCATCAAAGTAGAGATGGGGGGGGGGATAAATCAGAAGGATCGATCGATCGTCGCCAAAATCAGATGGTAATCGTTGATAAACGCGATCGTCGCCTCCGTCATCCAAGTGCAATATCTTAAACAAACAGCGCGCGCGAGAGAGCTCTTTGTGTCGCGCGCGAGAAGCTCTCCGAGTAGTAGGCGCATTGTTCGCCCGCGTCATCGCACGCGCGCCAGTAGTAGAATCGCTCTTTCGATTCTTTTCTCTCTTGTAATCGCTGCCCTCGACGTTTTTTGCATGCCTGCGGAGGAGAACGCGCAAGCCTGCGGCTTTGAGCCTATAAAGCCAGAGAGAGAGAGAGAGAGAGCTTGATCGTTTCTTTCTCTCAGCACGGGGAGGGAGACATTTGAAAATTGAGCAATATGCCAGTGTATATACAGAGGGAGAGATATATACACGGGCTTATTGGAGAACGGGATGTTGCGTTCGGCGACAAAGGTGCTCGCTAGCGCGGCGGGCCTTTCCTTCTCGTGCGCCGATGAGCAATTTCTTTTGACATACTGCCGCTTATGAATTATTCATAAGGCGCACTATGGGTGGGAGGGGAGAGAGAGAGCATAATGCGATATATTGGATGATCGATTGGTTATTCCATTATTGTTTCGATGCCAGCGAAGGATGCGAATGTGTTTATGGAATACACTACGGGAAGATGCGAATGTATATGTGGGGGCCTTACGGGGAGTTCCGGAGTTTGGGAATTTTTGGGGGAAAAGTCGATACAAGCTATGTCGGCGTTGACACGAATGTGGTATGTTTTGGTCTTAAATTTTCGTGCGGTCAAATTGGTTTTACATTCGGACTGAGGGCGCGTTATTTTTTGCGTATGGTCTATAGGCGGGAAAGTTCGATTTCGCAAGCTAATATGCAATTTATACAAGCGAATGTCATTAGTTCTCGATTGACATCTTCCTTCGCGTCAGAGCCGGAGTTTTTCATAATATTTCAGCGCGCGCTTGATGTCCGAGCTTGTGATGCCGCGCGTTTGCAAAAGTCCGCTTGTAAGCGGCTTACTACGCAAATCAATTTGTCGCGTTGCGCAACCAAAGGCCAAATGATTTCGTTGTTTTTTTTCAACTCTCAAATAAAAAGAAAAACTTTATTTTAAAATCGTTAATTTGTTTGGATAGTCGCGGCATAAATTATGCAAGCCGAATTTATTTCGTTTATATATACCGAGAGCGCGCAAGCTACAATGCCCGTTAAATTCATTTTTACCCTTTTCTTCATTACAAGCTTTTTTATTGGCCGTTAAAAATTAATCATTAGCTGCGCGCCGAGAATATGGTAAAAGTCGATTAATTAAAAGATTAAAAGAATATTAAAGTTCGATTTTTATTTCGACTCCCCTGGTTAATTTTCCCGTGTTTTTTTTTCTCCGATAAATTAGCGGTGATAAATAACGGCAACTTTTTCGCACAAATTATCGGCTGACCATCGTTACGTTCATTCTACTTCGGTTCTCGTCAGTTTACACATCTGCAATACCGGTATGTGCACTACAAAAAAAAATTAATATAAAAAAAACGAAAGTTTGACGCAGCCCTTCATCCCTGCCTGTGAACTACTGTAAAGCTAACTTACTATATTAATGTACACAACAGACTAGTTACACCGGTAAAAGCAGGCATTGCGTACACATATGCAAGATACGCATCGACTGTTACTACTGATACTACATCTTTACTACTTAGGAGCCATAGTGACTACAATTCAAATTTTACATAACCGAATGCGGCGTTTCAAAGATCATTAAGTTGTCAATAATATCTAGAAATGAATGCTCAGCCGACATTTTTTATCCGACTCCTTCCTCAAATTCATAACTTTTTTTTCTCGACTGAAAAACGTAATGATACTGTATAGTACGTATGACGTAGACTCCATAGAAGGGTAATGATAAGTTTAAGATAAAGCAAGAGAAAGTTTGGGCAATGAAAACTTCGATATTATTATACACGGTATGTATTAAGAGTAAAGAAGTTCAGGCATAAGATACAATGAAGCGAAACAAAAAAATATAACAAAAGATATCGAGTGTAAATCGGGAACGACGCTTGATAATTTTGATTAATGAACAAAGTTTATCGAGCTAATAAAAGGATTTTCATTTGAATTATCAAACTCTGAATGCCGTCTACGCGTGGTTATACTAATCGAAATAATTGAAGTTTCGTCTATAATAAGTATATACACTTTCTAAAATATTCAAAACGACGTAATTTCATTGCGCAATTAGATTTGCGGTCGAAACGAAAACGCCGGGGCCCACCGTAGCGCGCCACAACGAACAAAGACGAACTTTTTAATGAATAATAAACGATAAATTTGAAAAACGTTCGTTATTATTTTATTGCCATTCGGATAGGGGCGGTTAAGCGGTTTTTAATTAAAATTTTCAAAATTTAATTAAAACTGAACCAATCTTTCTTGGGGAGGTTTCAATTAAAATTATTAAGCCGACACTTAATGCGCGCCTTTTCCAAACGTCGTCGCAACCGAAATAAAATTTTAAGACTGCGGATTACGCAAGCATCGAGACAGAGAGTCAATTTTTCAGCCGGTTAACGACATTTCAATTAATTCGCTTGTCCCTCTCCTCCGGGTTTTGAGTTTTTGCAACGTATAGGCTCGATATATGACGCGCGAAAAGCTTCGCGCATAATATAGTGTCCTTTGAAAAAAAAAGTATCGGAGCTTGAAGCGATATAGACATAATAACAAACACTCATAGGGTAAAAGTGTGTGTATTTCGTTACGCTAAGTTTTGCATTATAGTCAACCTCATTCATCATCCCATCGACGCGTGTGCGTAAACATTGGTGAGCGATTGCGCATTTTTCTCGTATCCAAAGTGAATATATATACACTTTGGAAAAGTCAATGTGTGCCAGCTGGAAAATGCATTAGAAAGTATAAACGCTGGAAACGCCGGCGACATTTACTTTGCAAGAGTAGTCGATGGCTCTGTGTGTGATAAAGAAACAAAAAATCGTCGTTTGAGATTGCGAGCGAGAGAGAATGTATATAAAAGTGACGGAGAAAACCAGGTAGTTTTAGACTGCAACGCAAACACACAACGAGCCCAAGCGTCGTTCGGCTATGTAATTACGTCTCTTCGGGGCATATGATGCAACGTGGCAGACACACATACACATCAATTTTAATAAAGTGAGCACGTATCGGCGATTTGAAGTTTATCACCCGGCGACTCTGACACTCGGATTCTCGTAATGAATTTTCTAAGAACAAGAATATGCCGAGTAATAAATTCGGGAGCTATTGTGTCTACGCACACGCAGAAAATATTGACTCGTTGCTTCATTTACGTATAGATTTTTTCGAGGTTCCACGAAAACGAAAATTATATTTCTTTTAGTTTTACAGGCTCCGCCGCTGCCTTAACAACCTCTTCCATCGCGAAAAGAGAGAAAAAAAATAATCGTCCGAACCACGCACACACACACATACACGTACGCGCGCAGGCTCATCATTTATTAAGCAACGCGTGCAATTATCACGCAGCCTCCCCAAAGTTGAAACGCGCGCGTACACACGTAACAATTATATTTATAACACACGCGCTTATATACACCTCTCGGATCACTACAGCCCAATATCCCTGCCGCTGCGGGGCTATTCCAAAAGCCCAATCTCCGCACTTTACCTAAATTCCTCGCTAAATCCCATCTCGCGCCTTAGAAATATTGCTCAACTCTCCTCCCCCATCCCGCTCGTCCTCGAAACCTCTCTCTCTCCCTTAAGACATAAAGACCAAGTCCGTGAAAAGCAGTTCGGCGAAATAAAAAAAAAAACAGGTCATCCAAAAGCCTCTCCCATTGTCCTCTGGACACAAGCGCGAGACACACATCTCACGCCCTGCGCGCATCATATACAGCTTGTCTGCGGCAAGCGGCAAACGTGACTCGCGTACGCGAGAGAGTTTTCGTAAGGCCCCGGGGGGGGGGGGGCGCACGCGCCGAAAATCGCGCGTACAGAGCGTGGGAGCGTTGGCCGGGCTCTGTTATTACAGTCACTCCCTCCGCTTTGCTCCAGATTAGCCCTTTGATATCCATTGCGATGGTTGCCACCCTTTCGCAACGATACATCGGCGATCGATTGCACATTCGGTTACGCAGAAGAGTATACGCTCGCCGCGCGTCTTTGTAATTGGGATGATATGCAGGCGCGCCTGTGTGCGAGCGGCTATAATGACGCGCTATAACCGGGCGTAATTATCCTTAGGCGGAGAAAGTCATTTGCAAAAGAGAGCTCGAGGGGGCCAGATTATATTCGCGAGAGCGCGCGGACGTGACAAAACGCGTTAACGCGCGCTTTTTCAAAGACGCAGAGACCCTATGAGCTTATATTATTATGTGCTTCGAGGATAAATTTTCGAAATGCTGTATAATACGTCTTTTTTGTTTTCGGAGCGTGGGCTTGTATAGGGAGCGTCTGCTATTTTTAAGAAAAAGTATACGTATATAAATTGCCGAAATACACAAAAACTTCGTAATAAATAAGAATAGCAATTCGAAATCTACCCGGTGTATTTTGTATAAATTCGTGTATGCCTGCGCGTGGGCCTGATCCTCTCCACCGTGTAACAACTAAAGAGAAGGACTCCAGGACCGTTGGAAATTATGCTAATCTATCTCATTGCCGCTAGAATACACGCGTGCGTTTCTAGTCAAAACCAAACCCACGCTCTTTACGCTCTCAACTCCAAGGATCCTCCCAAAACGCGATATATCGCGAGTACTTGACAAGCTAGACACACACGCGTTATCCAAAATTAAACCACAGCCAAACGGCTTAAACGCCGAAAACCACAAAATCGCACGAAATTTACACAAAAATAGACGAGCTGAAACGTTAGAAGAGAGATAGACAGAAAAAAAGGCGACGTTTATTCAAAGCAGCATCTCTCGGCAAAAGAGCAGCTTCTATCCTGTAATACGAAACGTGAAAGAGGGCGATGGGGTAGGGCAGGGGGGGCAGGAGGAGAAGGAGTAAGCGGTGAACGAGCATATAGCGACTGTGAGGTGATGGGCGAGAGAGGAGGGGGGGGAGGTTACCCAGGACAGACGGAGAAAAGAGAAGGTGCTTGGGTGTACAGGGGGATAGCCCCAGGGCATTAGCAGGCCATCTCTTCTCCGACAGCCTCCTATATTATATATACACACGCGGCAGAGAGAGAGAGAGAGACTCCGCGCTGCTCATCCTCATGGCGCGCCGCCGTGCGAGTGGCAAGGTCGTTGCCGCAAACGCGGTAACCCATCGCCCCCTCCCCCTTCCCCCGTAGCCTGTGCTGCTCTCCTGGCCTCTGCGGGCGTTGCGTCATATTCCTCGCAGCGGCGGTTATACCCCGCGACTACTGCTGCGGCAGCGACTTTCCTCCGAGAGCTGTATATACTACTGCTGCTGTGGCGCGCGCGAGCCGAGGAAAGTACGTGTCATAACGAGCGAGGGATAGCCAAGGACGCGTGCGCGCGAGTGGCAGATGTGCCTCTGTACGTATACCTGCGCCTATCTCCTCCTCCTCCTCCTCCTGCGTTCTGGAAATCACGGAATTCGTTCGTGATCGAGCTCGACATCTCCCGATCCCCCCCCTCTCTTTCTTTCTCTCCCACCGTTTCAACTGAGAGCTCTTCTTCTTCTTTAATATACCCTCTCCCCGTTTTGCATACTGTACGTCGACGGTTAATCGAGTGGATTTTTGTTCGAGCTAATTAGGTGAAAATTGCCATGCAGATTTTCCCCTCCAATTTTCGAATAAGTCTATTTCGTTTGCACCTTTTGCTCGAGAGCAATGATCTGGAAAATTGGAGTCGGTATGTCTATGGCGAAATAGCAAAGGAGTACCTTGTCTGGTATAGGTCGACTAGTTAAGGTCGCTGGAGGGACTAATTAAGAAACTATCACGTTTCCAGCTTACTCGAGATATTTTAGACCAACCCGGCACACGACGAGCAATGCTTTTTGTGCATATTATGCTCTTTTGTGTTACAGGAAAACTCGAGACGATGTATAAAAGAGATACAAACCGGCTATCTTACGGGTATACGGGAAGCAATGCCAGTCAGTCACACACAACTTGGGAGAGAGAGAGAGAGAGGCCGATAATTAAATTATAAATGCGGGCGATCGTGTATTGTATACAACCCATACATACGTGCGCGCATAAAGCCGTAATTACTGAATTACAGCGCGTCAGCTCGTGTACGTCAAGCATCTCTTCCTTCGTTGTTTCGCGCGGAGTTTCCCGAAGAAAAACGCGAATGAAACGTGCAAAGTATAGAGGAAGAAGGCGACAAGCGGAGGGGGAGGTAAAAATAGCTAAAAAATGACCAGGATTTAGCATGAGTTTTAACGCCAAGGAACAACGGTTATAATATGTTTATTAGCCGGCGCAGGGGGGCGTCGCGCGGATGAAACTGGAGGGGAAATTAGGTAATTTCTTACGTAATATCGTTCCTATGGAATCACGAAAGAGCCAACGACTCTTCCCTCTCTCTCTCTGTCCCTCCCCTCCCCTTCTGTATATATATGTGTATCTTCAGCCTCGAAGACGCCTCTCTTACTCAGCGTGAAAGCAACGTTAGGACTGCGTTGTCGAAATGCATATAATTTTACGCACTTAAGACGAAGTGCAAATTGTTGCGGAACGGCGGAATCGAGCTCGATTTGTTTTAATTCGAGCCGCGCGCTCTCGCCTCGCGCCTCGCTAACGTGTCACAATGAAAAATTAACTTAATGATCAAATTAAGCAACGACGCTCATTTTCAGCTTGCCGCCTCGGCAAAGGTTGATTCAACAGCCGTGGGCTTTTTTTTATTATTTTTTCCATTGTTATTAAAGCGTGATTTGCGCCAACTTGCGCTATTTGATTTTGCCGCCGAAAAATTATATGTATAGAAAGAGGATTACGGAGCATCCGCTATAAATTTAAACGCGCGCGCGTGTACTGCTAATCGGAATGTGTAATTTTTTCAACGAAATTATGTATTCGCCAGTTGTAAAATGACTTTCGCCTTAATAGCCAATAACTATAGAGATTAATCTCTGGAAAAAAGCCAAATCTTTTACTATGTAGGGGGGAAAGTTGGTATAAAAAAAATATCTTCGTTTATGTGAGTATGTAACAAACATACTTCTTTTTTAATTGTTTTCGTAACGTCAAATTTTCAACAAATCCCATTCGCAAAATTCGCTTGATAAATGTTGGCAATAAAAATCACAATTATGTAAATATAAAAACTCTCGATATTTCAAGTCATCATTAAAGCCCGAGAGAAAGAGAGAGAGAGGAGAATAAGGAGAAAGAGAAAGAGCGATTGGCTCGAAATTGAAAAAGAAAACCGTATATACACGCGTCCCAAAAATTCATACCAACTCATCATTCCGATCGTAAATCTCAAATAAATACCGTTCTAACGCTTACATAATTGTGGAAATTCTCCGCCGCCTCTCCCAGCGCCATTCCCCCAGCGCATCTTCAACCTTTTTCGATTAAAACAACCCAAAAAAAAACACCTTTCCTACCCGCCCCTCTAAAAAAAAAATCAACCAAACGATAATGAGACAAAAAGACCAAGCGGTAATCCCACATTGTCGGGGCGGCCCAACACATCAAAGCTCAAGAATTTGCATCCAGGCCCCCTCTTAGCGCACTCGGACAACCCGCGCTCGTCTATGCGTGTATACACAGAGCCGCTTTTCATCTATCCGCTCGGGTGATTATCCGCCGCCAACGCAAATCTCTTCTGCACTTGAATCGCCCGAGTAATACAGGAGGGAGGCGATTACAGCGAATGACGCGCGATATCGATTCAAGTCACGCGCGCGCGCGCGCGAGGACTTCCGCGATTCGCAATCAACGCTTTTTGGCCCTTGCGACTTTTCTATCTCTCCATCTTTCTCTCGTGCACGCCGGTGATTAATGACAGCTTGACGAGCCGAAGCTTAAATTGACGGGCGTACGATGATCGCCCGGTCAGTTTCGCCTGACGGCTATACGCGCGCTTACGTAATTCATTACAAGTATCCCCCCTTGAGCGTCGGCGGTTTTTATTTTGTAGGGACTGCAGTTTTTGAGATTGATAATTATTTTATGTAAGGATACCAAATAGTCTCTATCGACTGGCTGGCATTTAATTTTACATTATTATTTGATTTGATTTTTTTTTTTAATATTTCTGGGAGGATAGGGAGAGCTGAATCTAGTTATTAATCGGTTTGAAATAATTTTAATATTCGAAAAAGATCGAAAATTTGATATTCATGATATTCTGTTGTAAGATCGTAACATCGAGCACGTTTTTTTTTACTTTTTAAAATGCACGTACGATTCGATATAAATATATCGACGAGCTAACGAGGGTTTGTACTTTTTTTTCTTCGGAGCACCATGAATCGACCAATTAATTAATGGACCAATCGTTTTTTATTCTCGAATTCGATAAAATAATTTGAAAACGATTAGTCGCGAAGCGGAAAAAAGCCGAGACGTTAGGATTTATTAATTAACCAAAGCCATCGAGAAGCAATTAATTATTTAATTATTCTTATGCTAATTGCCGTAAGCATCATTTTCTTATACGAGCGAAATATCGTTAAAGTGACTCTCGGATTATTCGTCGATTCTTCATCGACGCGTGTTTTTACGAAACCTTCGCAACAATGGTAAACAAATTGCGCGAGGGAAAGAAGAAGAAAAAGTTTGCGGAAGACGAGGATTTTTAAAAGGATTAAGTGCCTGGTTGAGGAGAGCCTGAAAAATGCCATAATTTTATTTTGCTGAGTCACTTGAAATTACGAACAATTGTTGTTGTATTTTTGAAAAATTTGCGGAAACATAAAGTGAGAGAGAATCAAACGGCTCGATCAATTTGTTTTGTTGTTATTTTGATCGACTCATTTTTTTCAATTGTTGCATATAGCTGTTTACATTCGCGACAGAGAATTGATCAAACTGCAGATTTGCCGGTCTATCATTAACTACCGTTCGCGCTGCTGTAGGCTTAGAAACAATAGAAAAGCAATTCTTCGTATTGAGTTGTCGGTAGATTTAACGATAATTAATCGGATATAGGTATCATAATTGCAATGTTTGACGTGTTTATTAAATTTCGAGCAAAGAAAAGCTATTTTTTTTTAAACTTTAACGAACGTTTATTCAAGAACACTGAGCCAGCCTAAGTTTATGAATTGATTGGCAAAAAAACCGATCATAAAAAATTCATCGGTGCTCTCGTTAATTTGTCAAATTTGGGATTAGAATCCCAAAACATTCGGATTACACGAAAATTTATCGGTCTATCGACGTGTAAACCCACCGTATAGGTAACTCGAGACACCACCTTTTTTTTGCTCCGCGCGAAGATTTAGAAGATCTGGCATTAGGATAAATACAGTTGCGTAAGTCCGTAATTAAACCTTACCGAGGCGCAAAAAAAAAAGAAGAAGAAAAAAAGTAGTTTTAACGAAAAGTCTGGTCAAACTTACCGAGCCGAAGAGCAACGAACTCTCAAGGTCCTGCGTAACAATCGAGCCTCCTTCCTCATTACGCCGGCACGTAATTCGACACACTGAAACAAAGTCAATACATTATGCCTAGTATAAAATTATAAAAACAAAATTTTTCTAAATTTCCTATCGTAATCTCGAGCTACTTCCTCTGATAATGCCAAACACCGAAAACAAAATCAATTGAAAAAAGAAAAGCAAAAACGCTCGAAAACTCAAAAGTACAGCGGCAGTGATCAAACGCCGGAGAAGATAGAAAGGGGGTGAGAGAGGAGGCCACCGGTACACGAGGTGGGTGGGTTGGCGAAAAGTCGCAACGACGGCAGAAGAGAGAGAGAGAGAGAGAGCGCGAGTATGTACAACGGGGAGTGGGAGGTCATAGAGGCAGAGCCGGCGCATCCTAGTATATGCGCCTAGCTCTCTCGCTCGCCCTGGCTTTTCCCGCGCGAGGTATACAAGCGAAGAAGCAGTATAGAAGAAGAGAGAGGGAGGCATGGGGGTTTCGATGCATCTGCGGGGGGCGAGCGCGCGCAGTCTCGGGATATAAAGGCCGGCCGCGCCGGGCGCATCCTCGGTCTGTAGACTTGCACGCAAGAGCTGTCTGTGTGCGCCGCGCTTATTTTTTCTCTCTCTGCAGCGGCAACGCGCGTCACGCCCCGGTTTAATATCTTCCTCTAACGTGTGCACGTTAGAGAAAGATCGAAGCGATTGTGCGGTTGCAACGGCTTATCGCGGGAGAAAGAGCGACGGCGTTGATATGAAGACGACGGTGGGTGCAGTATACACACACACGCGCAATGACGCGAGAATTAATCGGCATTTCTTTCGTTTTTTTTTTATTTTTTTCGTTTTTTCTTCTTCTTCTTTTTCTTCGTGTTCGCGGAGTGGAGATACATTGCGATGAGAAACGCGTGTGCAGGTGCTTTGTATGGTGCCCCCTGCGGGATCTCGTGGACTGTTGTTCGACCTTATAGTGATTGACTATATCCTGCGTGGGAGAGAGAGAGAGCGAGCTTTTCGGGGGAAAAACCAGGCTGATCGAGACGAACGCAGAGAGCTTGCACAATCTCTATCGTAGTTTTTTTTTTGGTAGTATATCCTTCCTCTCGGCTGAACGTGCCTCAAGGACGTGTGTATTTCACTAAACAACGAAGACGGACGACGTTCGGATCAAGGGAGATCTGCTGCTGCGGGTGAAAGTTGCTCTCGGGTCGCGCCTTCGTGTTTTTTCTCTTCTTCTTCTCTCTATCTATCTCTACCGGCTTGTTCTTCTGCTGCCGCGAGCACTTTGCACGTCTCGCAGACGCTATTGACACATTCCCCGCGTGTAGAGGCTCGTTTGCCGTAGGTCTACGGTATTTTCGGAATGCTCATTGCGCACGACGGTAATTGACGATGTAGCTTTGCAGCCGCGCGCGTTTAACGCTCTCTCTCCCTCTTTAACATTACGTTATGTCTTACTTTGCCGAAGGGGCCGGTGTTGTGGCTCTCTGCGATGTAACGATTCACCGATATGGAGATATAAGTCGTTGGGCTTTTTCCATCTGTGTGTTGTACATAGCTTTGGATTAGCGATCTGTGTGTGTATAGGGCTTTCAACGAGTTTTATTGGAGGATCGGTTCGTATATACATAAAGCCGAAAATTGTTGCTTTATAAGTTTGCCGGGGAAGTTTGAATAACGATCGAGTTTAGTGGGAAGCGCATAATTAACATAACAAATGTGACTTTCTTCGGTATAGAAATTCCTTATTTCGAATCAAGTGTGTTATCGATAATCGTGCCTATTAATTTGAATTTTATTCGCTTTCAAAACCTACACCAAATTTTCCATACGCTAATTTAATGGTAATTTTCTCTGATCGAAACGAAATTTTTCGCGTAAGCCCAAAACAATCCCCGACTTCTCCAAACTTTCCTTCGAATTTCAAAATCTAACGCACATCATCGATTCGCGTCATCGGCAGTGTACCAACAACTTATGCATTAACGATCTCCCATCGCGCGGTCAAACAGAGTCGTTTAAACAAAAAAAAAAGTAAAAATAGAAAAACCGCAAGCTCCGTAACAGACTCTAGCCTGAAGCACATACGGACACGGTGGGGGGGCGTCCATCAAGCAGTCAACCCACGGTGTATACAGAGAGCCCTCGAGGCTAGAGAGAGCGCGCATATCATATAAGAGCGGCACGCGGCTGAAAATCGTGGAATCCGCGAAGCGCGAAGATGAGGCCGCGGGGATATGTAATATATTCGGCGGATTACGCGCGCGGCTATATGCCGGCGCTCGTGACACGCTCGGCCGAGCCCTCTGATTTGCGCCTACTCCGACGACTATGCGGGAATATAAAGAGAGCCCCCCTCCCCTGGTTACGTAAAATTGTCAAACGTTTTATAGGACGAGAGGGAGAGAAAGTTAGGGTTCGCCGGCCCGCGAATCCTCCCGACATTGCACACACGTGCTCTGGAAGCATCCCAGAGCCTCTCGCATTGTTCTCTTTCTCTATGGCGCGCTCTCTTTGGCTTTTACGAGGGGAGATCGGGTTTAATAGCTACGCTCCACTTTTTTTGGAGGAGGAAGAGGTTACGGGGATATAGTGTCTGGGGCTTCTTTTGGGATTCCGGCGATGCTCTTTTTGAGGATGATTTTTTTTTGGGAGATTGCGGGAAGAAGTTAGCTTGGGAATTTTCGGTGTTTTTTTTCGGAGAGCGAATTTGAATAAGCGTGATGGTGGTTTTTTGGAATTTTTTTTTTTTTTTTGGGAATAGGAGGAGGAATTGGGAGAATGATTGATTTTTTTTTTGGTGGGTTGAACGGACTTGAATTTCGTAATGGACGTTGAGTAATAACGATCGGTTTTAATGTAATAGTATCTGGTAATGTTATACGGCGATTGGCGTGAGTAATCCGTTAGCCCGGCGAGTTCGTCAAGAATATTAGCCGATTTATGCGCTAATAATGGCGCGACAAATATTTTTGTTGGATTTTCATTGATTTTTCGTTTTTATTTTATAGTGTTTTTCGTCGAATACCCATTAAACATTTGAATTGGTATTATTTAACCTTCCGACTAAATAATACATTTAAACAAAGGTCACGTATGACGTGAGCGCAACATTCAAAACCTTTTCTAATCAGTATTTTGCTCGTAAAACCAGTGTTTTTGTTTTCGTACGACGCAAACAATAATTCGATCGTCAGCATGAAATAAAATTTCCAAAATTGTTAAAAATTCAGGTGCTCGTGTTATCGCTGCTGGCGGTGGGCTGCCTTGGGGCGCCTCAAGCCGCCAATCCCTACGCCGACATAACGATCGTCAAGCAGGAGGAGAACAACAACATCGGGGTGGACGGCTATCATTACAGCTACGAGCAGAGCGACGGGCACAAGAAGGAGGAGACGGCGGTTATCGTTAACCAGGGCACCGAGGACGAGGCGCTCGAGGTGACCGGTAGCTTCCAGTACCAGACGCCCGACGGCAAGACCTACCGGGTCGATTACAAGGCCGACAAGGACGGCTTCCATCCGACGATTACGCTGCTTTGAGCAACCCCCCTCCTCCCTCCTTCCTCCCCTCTAACTCACTCACTCTCGCCATCCTATTATTCTGTTTGCCTTGGACGAGCATCTCTAGCTGTCCTTCTATTGCGCTCCGGAATGCGGCTGGGGCCTGCTATCCCTCTTTATTATTTTCTTTTCGTTCTTGTTTCTTCGTCTTCTTTTCACTCCTGTTGTTGATGAGTATTTTGTGCTTAGTGATCATCGCGACGATGAACGAGGCGATGCTTTTTGCGAAATGATTATTTTACGTACTATGTGCCTTCCAGTTTTTTGATCGAGCGTGCGTATCTTTTTTTAGTGCTGATGATGTTTGGTGACATATTGGTTTATCTGGAAAAAAGTTTTTTTTTTATAAAAGTATTGGAAATGCACGCGGTTTTTGTATGTGATTCGTCGATTTTGAAATGAATTTCGAGTTGAAATTTGATCAAAGACTGGGATTGATGAAAATACTCTTATTAATGTAGTTTTGGATTACTCGGATTTTCTCTGGTAATGCTATTGAGTGTTTAGCTAGTGTAGATGTAGATAATAAAATTTTGTTAAATCGTAGATTATAAATCATCGATAAAAGTTATTTACAGAGAAACTTCGAAGTGATCGGTGAAATCGCAAAAATTGCAGTATCGACCTCCAAAATTTCCGTATAACAAGCGTTACAAATGCAAAATACTATTCCAACTATTAATTTTTTTTCCTACAGCTGTTATGTTCAAATCAACATTTATATTTTCTATACGAAATAAAAAATCTGTAAATAGTTTTAACAAAAAAAAATATATATATAATGCTTTGTCGTGTTTTCTGACAAACATATACATACTCATATATCTTTATTTTTCCATGAATATTAATATCACACGTAGTTATGAATTACTATATACTTTACTGTATTGGGTGCAAAACTTTTTTTTATGAGGAAGATATTTTCTTTAACAAGTTGTAACTCATAAAAACGTGCGAATAAATATATTATTTTCAATAAAATATCAGTCTTATACTTTTGACACAAACACGATCTACCTTTGAATAAATGTTTCCCATAAACTTTCCATTAAAAATTAGGAGAAATGAACTACTTAGAAAAAAAATAGTTTGGTTTAGTTACTTTTATTAAAATTATATTAAACCAAATATTTATCTCTATTACACATGTTAATTAAAATAAAAGAAACGATATTACTATGTATGATGATGGCCAACATCAAATTAGTAACAAACACTAACGTACAAAACCATGGTTCAGATTGACTACGGACTAATACAAATACATACAATCGCATATGTATATAAATACTGCGTTAATATATAGATCTATATATTCATTTTTATATATTAATACAATAGATTAGAGCATTATTATTTCGGTATTTACAATAATTCATATTAGTACATACTAATTTAACTAGTACATTCATCTAGAAAGCGATAATTATTTGATTATAATACTGAACAAAAACTATCGATTTAATTGCGAATATTCATTCTCAATGGTCAGGATGAATGAATTTGCTTTTGGCGAAAAGAAGCAAACAATTGTTCTTTTTAATTTTATAAATGCAAAAGATCATGCAACATCTGACATTCTTTCGCATTTAGAACTCGTAAATTGATTTCAATATTACATATTGATATGAACAGAAATATTATCTTATTTAAATACTAATTGTTAATTAAATTTGAAATAAGATAAATTTCATATGGCATTAACAAGAATAACCACAATTAATAATAGTTTATGTTGTATTATTTTTATGAGAAACTAATGATTTTAAATTTTAATTTTAATTCAATCATATAAGTCAATGGCTTAAAACTTCCTCCGACTTTGAAACGTTGCATTATTAAATTTTTGTACCAAACAGGCACAGTTTTTCTTTTTTCATGAAAATATTTCATGTAAAAACAAATTTTTAACATATATATTGTACTCGCAATATACTTATGATGATGGACCACCCCAAGCACGAATTAAATTCAATGTTTTGTTGAGTTTGGCACACCACTCTAGCCTTTCCTCCTTTGTGTCAGCTGACAAAAGATGCCTACCAAAATAGATAATAAATTTAGTGACATTTTCAAAATAATTTAAACTTAACATTAAAACACAAAATAGTTTACCTTATCGTCGTTTGCGATCCATTTTTAACCATAACAAGACAGTCTGTATCATCTGGCTGTGCTGGTCTAGTAGTCTCCAATAAAAATGTATTTGGTCTTGCACAGATGTCTCGAGATACTGATGTCACATTTGTCGTTGTTACACCTAAAATTTCATAATTTAATTATGAAAAGATTCTTAAAACTCTTAGAAAGAAACAAAAAAGAAAATAATTACTTCTTAAATCTAGAGTTCCAATGGGAGTTTTCTTGCGTTCGTCATCTGGATATTTCCAATAAGACAACATTGCTCCTTTCAGTAAACACCACCTGCGGTGCCATGCACCGAATCCTGATACATCTTCAAACATTGTTAAGAAACCACGATGATCTACAGAAACTGTGAGTTCGCACGAAACGTGCATTTGTAAACGACCTTCGAGAGGAGACGAGGACGGTACCTAAAAATGAATTTGAGTAAAAAATAAAATAAAATTGATACTTGCGCAAAAATTGATGACTAGACAATAATTTTCAAAATGTGAGTGGCAGTAATTATTTACCTTGTTAAGAGTAAATTGTTGTCTGTGAACTTCTTTCAAGCTAAATACTATGTATCCAGCAAGTGAAAACGATGTTGTGCGAACAGCCGATGGTCCAGCAGGATTTTGAATATTTGGCATTGTTAATTTGCTTTCTTGCTTCAGGAACTTCTTTGGTGTTTTTCCTCCATTCTAAATTATTATATGAATTATAATTAATAACTAGTCACATTACTCTGCAGTACTGTTTATCTACAAATAAATACCTTCTTGTTATTGGAGTTCGCACCATTACAATTAGTTCCGTTGCCGTGGATGTGATATTTTATTTCATGCGGAAGTATTTCCGCTCGCGTCTGTAGAGAATATATCTCAATCGTCACTTTGAAGTCACTGTATAAGTCTTGTAATTTTAAAGTAGAAGGGAAACGTATGCATGAATCGCCAGGTTCGGCTTGAATTACAGGTGTTGCTATCACTGTGTCCAAGTAACGAATCAGACAAACAAAGTGTAAACAAGTTTCTAAAAAAAAGATTAAAACGCCTATTAAATTTTTTTTTCAATTTTACATTTCAATACAAATTTGATTAGCGATCAATTTACCAGGTTCCATATGTCGGAAGTAATCCTTCTTAAATGGTAAAGTAATTGCTGAAATAGTAAGAGATCCACTTTCTTGAACTTCTGGAGCTCCGGGTACTACTGGTCGCAAGGTTCCTTCAACTTTTAATCGTTGAACTTCATTCAATGCAGCTTGACGCCTATGTGCTACAAAAAAAATTTAATAAATAGATGGATCATTTCAAATAAAAATTATTAATGACAAAAGACTTACTTGCAAGCAGCAACAATCTTTCTCCTTCAACCTGTTCACGAGAATCACTAAATTCAATAGTTGCATTGCACAAGTTCAGAGCTTGACTAGCCTGCCCAATAATAGTTTGCTGCTTTTGTACTTCGTCAAGCAAACGTTTAACTTTATCTTGAACTAATATAGCTTCTTTATTGTCCTCCTCGTCGTACGAAGATACAGCATTTGTTTCAGGCTTATGAGAAATAACACGAGCTGGAGTTTTAGGAGTCTGTAAAATAATAACATGAATATAAATTTAAATTCTATAAATTAAAAATTTTGATCCGATGATTATTTCAAATACCGCACCTGAGATTGTTGTTTCCTGTAGAAGCTAACGCTGTGCATCAAGGGTACGCAACCACCTTCTTCCATTACATACTGTTCTCTTCGAGGTGACATAGATGGAGAAACAATTTTAATGGGCGACTTGTACGACGACCTATATCACATATTATATTTGATTAAAATATTATTCATTGTAAATCATTTTAACTTATGATTAAGATTTTTAAATACTTACCCTTGTGTATATTTGAAACTGTGAGAAGCAGAAGATGGACTACGTCCATTTCTATTAAGTTTTGGGGGAGTTGGACCTTCTTCTCCAGTTCCTTGAAGGGCCAGGCACTCGTCGAGATATTCATCCATTTCATCCAACACAGAGATATCGGAAGTCGTACTGTCTGGGTCTGGTTCAATTGATCGCTAAAAATTTTATAATAAGATAAATTACTTTTACATTTTTTCTAAATAAAATACGTCTGAATAATTCAAATTATTTACCTTCTTGTGAAGCACACTCTGGCTTGCCGCTTGCAAAATACTGCGGCCAAGACTCGTATTTCCCAAATCATCATCGTCATCGTCGTCGCTGCTATATTCATCCCGGTGCTTATTCTATATTAAAAATTACACACATTACACAAATATTGACAACGTTAGAAGTACAACATTTTTAATGATTTATTTGTTTAATTACATCAACATAGTATTCTGCCTCGGTTTCAGTAAGCGTAGGCGTATCAAGAGTAGCAGTGCTTTCAGTTGTGTATTCAGTGTCACTCTCCGTTGAAGTTGTTTCGTAGTTTGTTAAGTCGGGATACAAATGGCCTGGTTTTGGTGGCGATACCTTTATGCGTTTAATCTCAGTGAGCTTCTTGAACTGATTGTTTAGTTTTGGAGGGCTAGCTGCCACTGCGGAACATAAACAGTCGTATTTTAATTTCACAAATCACAGAATATGCAATAATTATGCAACAATCATTCAACGAAATCAATTTGCATACCTTGTCTTTTAGTCGGCAAATTCTTAACATTTGTCGCTAAACCATTAGAGTCAAAACCTTGGGAACACGTGGGCAACGGAGGCGGTGGTGGCGGTGCCTGGGACGATGTCTGGTCCTAATCACGTAGAAAAACAAATTGGTCAGCAGGTAGAAGGATACGCAGGTCAATATTGACAAAGCAAAATTTAACATATTTACAGCAGCTGGAGTTGGCCTGACTGGGCAAACCGGTGAATTCTTGGGGGAGCTCGGTTTGCAGCCGCTACCGGCCTCGCTGCTTTCACTCGTACGGGGTATTGTGCCGGCTTGAGCAGCCGTTTGAGCTGCGCCACGGTTGAAACGACTACGAAGCATCTCCAATTCACGCTGACGCTCTGCCTGAACGCTTTGTAGGATGTTGTTCTCCAGTTCTTGAGCGACGCCGTGCTCGAATATTGAGCGTTGAACCTCGACAGCTCGGCCTGTGTCCGTCCGCGGCTTTATTGGCGAATCTGTTTGAGCACCGGAGAAGATATATTATTGTTAGCGGAGGGATAGAGCGACAATGAAAATTTATGAGATACAATTGCTTTCCAGATTAAAAGTGGATGTTTTTTTTTTTTAGAGAATGATGAGATCATTGAGATGTTCGCTGGAGTAATTGCTTGAGTACTTTTACTTAATTGAACCTAATGATAGCAGTCCATTCATTTAAAATGTGAAATGAATATTTCTGCTGCGGCCGCTTGTTAATTTTCTTTTATGTCGTGTAATTAATAAAGCCTCAAAACAATGTAAGAATTTAATAAAGACAATAAAATTCTGATTATTGCTTTAACAGGAAAACATTATTTTTGCATGTTGAGCAAATGACTTGACAGTGCCGAATTGATTGCGTATGTAAACAAACAATACAGTTAACAAACATTTATAATTTTGTGTACATCATACATCACGATTCTTTCATATCCTGTACTTAAATAAAAATGAAATGTAAAATGAATTTTGAGCTTATTAAACTCAAAATATTTTAGAAAGGAAAAATTTGCGTTTCGATCTTGTGTGTATACTAAGTGATTAAATTATTCAGATTACTTTAAAATATTTTCATTAACAAGGAATAACGTTTAAATAACATAAACGTTCGACTTTTTTAAAATATACACAAACTTGTGCAGGGATTTTGACATTTTTATGTTTAGCAAATAATTACTTTAAAAGCATTGATAATTAAAACTTCTTTCAACAATATTAGTGCTAACATACCACCAGAATGATGCGTCTTTTCCTTTTCTTGCAACATTTTCGTCGGTACAGACATGGTAAGCGGTGCCTTGGGTATGAGTGGTGCCTCGCCCTTGTTACGTTCGAACAGGGCTTTCCTCTCGGAGAGCGTCATCTCGGCGGGATCCTTTGTGCGCGTGGTCGTTCCCTTGGACTCGAACATCGAAGCCTTGCTCAAAACCGAACCTGGTGAGGACTGCAGATGGGGAGCCGAACCTTTAGGCGAGCCATTGTAAGCAAATCTCGAGTTTAAGCGCGCGTTACTAACGGCCGGGGAGCCGGCACTGCCGTTGGCCTTGCCGATAATCTGCCTCTCGGGGGTCTTGTTGCTGCCGCTGCTGTTGCTGCCGCTCTCATTGCTGCGCGTCGATGAGGCCGGACTCGTCGACATCGCTGCTTTCTTCTCCTCCGCCGCTCTCGCGTACGTTCCGGTTGACTTGGTCGGCGTCTTGGCTGGAGATTTCTGCTGCCGGCCGCTGCCAGAACCCTGAGAACAACCCTTATAGTCATACACGAGCCTCGAGCTGCTAACGCGACTAAAACCCTGTGCCTCCTGTAAAACATTTGATATGCTTAATGACAATGGCCTTTTACTTTTTCTCGATATTGTCATTTGTCAAGCGATGTCGTTCAGGTAATGAGGAGGTATAGGGATTTAGGAGGCTTTTGCTTCAATATAATGTTGCGTTACTCGGTAATTAATGCCCCTTACCAGACTCTCTAAAATACCCTTGTCCCATTTCATAGGCTTAACAGGACTGCCGCCCTTGTTGCTATTACTCCTGTTCAACCCACTTGTACTTGGCTGCTGATGGTCTAATCCATTTTTCACTTGCTCATTGAACTTTGCTTGAACTCTCTCGGCTTTGCTAATTGTCGGCTTTACCTGAAAAGTTATTTACGATCGATTAAATACCTGTTGCCAGTTTTCTTCGTTTAAAAAGATTAACATTTAATATAATTACCGCTGTGGGATGAGATAAATCATCCTCCCAATTGTTTATTTCCGATGCCAGAGCCGCTAGTCTATTTAATCTTGCAGTTGGCTTTGCAGATCTATTTTCTGCTTTTACTTCTTCGACAGCGAATTTTTCCTCTGTCCTATGAATGGGGGAGCTCAGCTCTCGGCTGTCATCTAAAACGATCGTAAATGTAACATCACATCTTCATGTTGGCAGAGTTTGTATCTTTATTAAGTGCGTGGAATCGGTAAAGATACTCATAATAAAGAAAATATAAGGAAATATCAAACTTTATGAAAGTCGTAAAGAAATTATTTAAGTTCGCAATAAAAATGAATAAAAAGAAAAAAAAAACAAATATTACATGAACGAAAGAATCAAACGAGTTTGAAAAGAGAGGCGTCAGCAAAGTGCAATGAAAGTGTCGTAATGTTAAATTATTAAATATTTATAGCTTTAATTAGTTTTAATAATTTTACGATTTATTTATAAACACAATTTTAAATATGTAACATAAATCGTGAGAAATGAAAAAAAAATTATTATACAAAGTTGACAAAAAATTATAAATAAATATCGTCAGAGTATAAAAAAATATCGAAAAAAATTTATGTACGTCTCTGTTGGAAATAGCGTTTACGAAAATAAAGTACAGATCGGCTTGTAAACAAAGGGCCAAGGCGGGCGAATGACCTTTCACTTTCTTGCTATCCTGCAGAAGGTAGGACATGAGCACAGACGTTGAGAAACCAGTTTTAGGACACTTGTGTGGGTGTATCTTAATGTGTATCACACACATACGTATATATAAACTCACTCCTAGACTCTTACCAGAATATAGTTTGCCCAATCTCTGGAGCTTTGACTTGACAGTGCTGCCATTCTCTTTGTTGGGCTCTTCATCCTTCTTAGGAGTCTTTTCCAATGCTTTTGCAGGAGAAAATTTTCTAATGGTCTTAGCTGGAGAACCATTAGGTGATTCACTGTTCTTTATGATTTTTACAGGTGATTCTTTCGTTTTTGTCGTATTTGATTTTTTTACTAGGACATCTGTAATTACTTGATGTAAACAATATTTGTATTTGTAATATTTCGTAATGTTTATGTATTTTTACATTTCTAATGAATTAGTATAAAAAATAAAAATTTATATGCTTATGTTTCGAAACAAGTATTTTAATGATTTTTTTTTTAAATAAATATTTTAAGAAATATTTTAATTAACTACCTGGAGTTTGAGCTAAAATAGAATTAGCTTCTCTTAAGGGACTACGCCTCCTTTTAACATCATGACCAGCATTAGACAGCTGTGTATCCAATTTTTCTCTTCTTGCTTTTGCACGTTCCAGCATACGCTTAAATTGAATGAAACAAATTCTTACTGTTATACACAAACAATTTTAACTTATGGAAAGTAATAGACCTAGTTACACTCTACTTTAATAATTAAACTATTGGTACCTTTTCAAAAAGATACTATAGATTTTAGAGTCTTTAAGGTGAAATGAAGCTATTCTAAGTCTATTAAGTTACAATAGCCTTTTTAAAGCAAAATAATCTAGTCATTAAAACCAATTCAAAAATCTAATTTAGTACTAGTCAGAACATAGAACTGTAATAAGCCTTAGTACTATTTCTAACTGAAATAAAGATTTTAAATGTGTAGATAAATGTTAATGATTAAAAAAAAAGAAAAACTATAACATTTTTTTTTATTTATAAAATCAACAAGTTTTAAGATACTTGTCCAGTTTTATCAAATCATAAAAATGTACATTCAAAAGATTTAAAAATTGAGAGATAAGACCCTTCAGACATTTTATGGTCAGTTATATGAATGAATCATTTTATTCCAGGATGTAATAGTAGCCATGCTATTGTTAAAGGGTGAGATAAGATAAGCAGTAAAAGTAAAGAATCTTAAACGAACAGATCGGCAGTTATTCGAGATTTAAAAACAAATATCTCCAACAACAAATCGTAAATACGTTATCGCAAAAAAGAAAAACTAAAAATAGAAAAAAAAAGAGTGGCTGAAGAAAAATTTTTCGGAGCTAATTCTCGGCGGTTATTCGCAAGCAAATCGCAGAAAATCTGGGATTTAGGCTTGGGCACGAGGGTATCGTAAATCAGGGACCTCCGGGCCAAAGACAATAGCAAGCAGCAATAGCGGCCCACAATAGTTTCGGGACTCCCTGGAAAGTTTGTGAAAACGCGAGGAGGGTTCTCCCGCGCAGTGCCTTAATGGAAAAGCCGTCTGGGCAAGGGGCAGATGGGCGAGGAGAGAGAGAGAGCGCCGAGGCTAATTCCAGCCAGGGGGGGAAGGCCTGTAGTAAAGCCACAGACAAACGCGGCCTGCTGCACAGGACTCCCGAGGCTGGAAAAAGGTGGAGCGAGCGAGCGAGAGAGAGATAGAGAAAGTAGACTGGTACACAGATGGGCGAGCGCGCGCGCGAGAGAGAGCTCCGAAAAATCCCCGGCCAAGCCTGTACATAAGTACGTTTAATCGGGTTCGAAGCATCAGCGGCAGGTATAGACGACGTGAGATCCATGCGAATCTCGGCAATGCTCTATTGCTCCTCGAGAAAGAGAGCCTGGTCTCTCTCTCGCGAATCGTTGAGAAACGCGCAATACATACACGCGTGGAAACGTAGAAGCGCGACTTACCTGTGTGAAGGGGTCCATTATGTCGCGGGGGCTGCTTTCTCGCTTCCGCTCGGTCCTTGCTCTCGCGGTGGCTCCTCTATCAGCACACCTGGCCTGTCTCGTAGATGCTCCTGGCGGCGACCGTTGCACGGATGCTGGGCGCGCGCGACTGCACACACACACGCGCGCGCACGGAGAGAAAGAGCTGCTCTTCGACCGTTGAGGGGGGCTCTCTCTCGTTCAAAAAGCGAGCGCCCGTCGTTGTTTTTAAAACCGTCCCGGCGCTCTGCCGCGGCTCTCCTTACCTCCTTCCGCCTGTTTTTCACCGAGTGCGAATAACCCAACGTGTGCGCCCGCCAGGCTATTATCGTCGAGCCTTACTTTTTTTTGTACGTCGAGGGGCTGCTTCCTCAGCCCGTAAGACCGCGACGTCGCGCGTCCTGTGCTTGTTACGTGCCGACGACGGGAACCTTGCAAACTGCGCTCCTCGCGCGCGCGGACCAGACGGACGCCCGCCCCTCTACCCCCCCCCCCTACCCTCCGGCCCTGTGCTCTTCTTGTCCGTTTCCCGCTCGGCGCCGTCGTTGGGCCGGCGGCGTTGCCGGTTGCCGGTGCACGGGCCTACTTCCCCTCTGCCGCCGCTTCCTCGCGGCTTTTTCCTTCTTTTTATTGGCTGTACTCCAGCCTAACGGCTCGCGGGAAGTTCGAATTTTCGTTGTCGTTGGGCGGCCTTATCTTCGCTGCTCGCTCGTTTTCGCTGTGTTTTCCAAGCCTGTTTACGAATAAGTTTTCGTGATTGTTGGGTTTAATTGGATTTTAATGGAAGATCGTTTTAAACTAGGTAGATTGTGGTTAAATGTTGCGAGTAGAGATTTATGACCGGAGGCTTTTAAGGTATATACCGTGGAGTCCATTACGACCTTCGTTACTTACGTGTACATCGTAGGTGTCATAACGAGATTTTAACGCTTGGCCATTTGGCATGTTAAACTGGAGCCTTCGAAAGTTTTAACCGATTAACGTTAATCCGAAATATTGACGATCGCCCCATACGTTCAACGTCAAACCTCCGTAATCGCCCGAGAGACTAACCGTCGTGCATGTATATTTAAAACTCGTTCCGCTCGATCATCACTCTCGACCTTTTAATCTGACGAAGCAGACAAAGCAGAATCGAATACTAACAGTTTTTTTCAAATATCCCCACACGCGCGGACCGACCCCGACGGCGACAGCTTAGATGTGGCAACACCGGTCTGCTCCGAATGTACCAAAAGAAACAGTAAGGTAGCGGGGAGGGAGTAGCGACATTTAAAATCCCGGGCTCCGATTGGTCGAGCCGACGGGATTCGCGAATTTTAACTGTCAACCCGTAGAGCGCGCGGTACACTCCGCGTCGAAAACGTCAACGTTTCGTCGTTTTCTCTTGTGTAATAGAGGCTACTTAAAAATCAAGCGATATCAGCGAATTTTTTGTGAGCTTCTCCAAATATAATGATGAACAACAACAATAAACATCAATTTGAATATATTGATCGAACAGTCGTTGACGAGAATGTAAACTCCGGAGTTTGGCACTATAATAGGATAATAAATAAAATAGAGGGAGGAGAGGGGGACTGATGAATGTGTACGCTTACGGGGGACTGTACGCTTCTTGGAATCCCGCTTTGGATCGGCTTGAATGATAAAAACTAACGAATGTGCGGGTGACGTAAACAATGCGTCCCTTTACTGTCTCTCGTTTTCGATTGATCAACGAGTACAACATGTACTTTTGTCGTTATGGCTGGTATTTAACGGCAGCTGAATATTTTATACATGCAATTCTGCTGGCTATATTTCCGAGACATGAACGATTCCCTTTAGCGTCGTGTGACCGTCGTGAGATATATTGAAAGGCGTGAGTAATTGATTAATTGCTCGAAACGCTTCTTGGCCTAAGGCGTATAAGAGAGGCCATCCGATCAAAGTCCACTGCAGTGCATCGTAGAGCAGTTGTATTACAGGCGCATAGTGTGAGTGTGAAACGTAAACATTGACCACACACACTATATTACGCACGCCTTCTGCGCGTGAGTGAGTGGGTGAGTGCCGCTCGTTCAGGGCAGACGAAATTTTCGGCGTCAACATTGATCGTTTCGAATTCAACAAATGCGCAAACAATAAATAACGCTGGCACAACGAAATTTTCAATGACATTCTTCATAATGAAGTGCTGACATTACGATATTGCAACAATGTTTATCCGAGCCTAACCTTCAAATTATTATTTGTTCTTTTTCAAAATGGAATTGGCTTCGCTGCTCCGGAATTGCATCGTCTCCAAAAAACGTGAGTAAAGCGATTCTGTCGTAGAGACTAACTACTCTTTGAACTTTATGTTGCAATAGCAATCATATGTTTCTTTTTTGCGTTTTGTTCAGTGTCCGGCGATACGATACAAAGTACGGAAGAGAAGGAAACAGTGGAAGATAAACAGTTTCAAAAACTACTGAAGCAGTGGAAAGGTGTCGATCCTAAAGAGGGAAATGAGACCTACAAAGTTATACCAAAATTCTATTTCAAGGTAAAGTTAAAAAGTTTGCAAACGTTTTTTTCATGATCAATATTCTGTTTTGAATTACTTTATCATGTGATTGAGTGTAATATCTAAAATTTTGTTATTAGATTCCAAAGGAAGATGAAATACTGCAGCAGAAGCTCAGGGAAGAGACAAGAGCCCTGTTTTTACAGCGTCGCTCTAGACAGTTGTTGGATAACAACGAATTAAGGTCATTATGGATGCTACTCGATCAACACCATAGTACTCCTGGGGCTTTGGGAGAAGACAGACTAATAAATTATGAAGATTTTAAAAAAGTTGGAAAGCTTGCTGGCCCAAAGTGTGCACAATATTTTACTGCGGTAGTATATGCTAAATTACAGCAAGGAGATCCACAGGGAAGGATTAGTATTGGAGCATTTTTTAACTATGTTATGAGAAAAGTTTGGTTATACCAAACCCGCATTGGTCTTTCACTGTATGATGTTACAGGTCAAGGATATCTTCGAGAGTCAGTAAGTATTAAAAGAGTTTTGCTTATAATTTAACTCTTAATTAAAATTTATGTGTTGCTATTAATATGTTTATTTTTACAGGATTTGGAAAATTATATTTTGGAATTAATTCCAACACTGTCACAACTTGAAGGATTAGAAAAATCATTTCACTCATTCTATGTTTGTACGGCAGTTAGAAAGTTTCTCTTCTTTCTAGACCCACTAAGAACAGGAAGAGTGAGAATTCAAGACATTTTAGCATGTAGCTTTTTAGATGATCTCTTAGAATTAAGAGATGAAGACTTGCCAAAAGACTTACAAGAAGCCAACTGGTTTTCAGCACCATCCGCATTGAAAGTATATGGTCAATATTTGAATCTAGATAAAGATCATAATGGAATGCTTAATAAAGAAGAATTGTCTGGGTAAGAAAATTGGCTATGATCAATTTTTAATTTATTGGAGTTCATTATATGTAATTTTTTTGTTAATTCTTTTTCAGATATGGAACTGGGACACTTACAGAAGTATTTCTCGAAAGAGTATTTCAAGAATGTTTGACTTACGAGGGGGAAATGGACTACAAAACATATCTTGATTTTGTTCTGGCGTTAGAAAATCGCCAAGAACCTCAAAGTCTGCATTATCTTTTTAGAATCTTAGATATCAATAATCAAGGATTCTTGGACACATTTACCCTGAACTATTTTTTTAGGGTATGTAAGAGAGAAATATCATTTCTTATAATTTCAATCTATGCATGAAGTTAATATTTATTTGCATTTTAGGCTATTCAAAAGCAAATGACCATACACGGTCAGGAACCAATATGTTTTGAGGACGTAAAAGATGAAATATTTGACATGGTAAAGCCCGCCGATCCATACAAAATTACGCTCCAAGACCTGTTATCCTGGTAATAATAACTTTTTTTAAAAATCATTCATCAACACTACAATATAACTATTTTCAAAAACTAAATAACTTGTTTTATTCCAGCGGTCAAGGCGATACCATGGTCAGCATTTTAATCGAATTCCACGGATTCTGGGCGTACGAGAATCGCGAGGCCATGGCAGCGGAGAACGCGGACGAATCGTCTCACGTATGACGACTGTGATTCGTACACTAACTTATAAAATATACATGTATATTAAAAAAAAAATTGCCACTGTTTGTTATTATCGTATCTCTCTCATCGTGTTCAAACTGCATTTTGTAACGACACATACAAAAGTGCCTTGCGTTTGTTATAATATCGAATAAAAAAAAAAGAACCGTCTTTTACGCTTTATATACATACACAGCCGTAGTTTCTGTCTCTCTTACTTCAGTTACATCGATAATCCCTTAAAGCCTTCCTCTCCTTCGTCCCTCTCGTGTATTTTAACCGCAGCCCATGCAATATATATGTGCACGCTCTCGTGTCACCGGAGCGTGAAATTTGTTTACAAATGGTGGCCGCACGTGGTAACAACATATAATATCGTCGTCTGGCCGTGCCGCCGCCGCAATCAATCGCGCGCAGCAGAGAGGATCAATTATGTCAGCGGGGCCGCAGAGCATCCTGTCGCCCTGGGAGGTCGAAAGCTACATCCAGAACCTGAAGACCACCGAGCTCGAGGATTTCGGCACGAAGGGGTAAGTTTTCACCTGCCATCGCAACAGATCAAGACAAGCTTGTCATCGAGCTCGATTTCCAGGTGGTTCGAGTACCACAAGCGCCTGATGCTGCTCAACGAGCAGAGCGTGCTCGAGATAAGCGGCCTGCGCGAGGAGAGCGTGAAGGAGTGGTTCGTCAGTTTCAGCAAAGTCGGTAGCGATTAACGCCCTTCTCCGCTGGAGAAGCCTATTTATAATCGGGCCGAAAATCCTCGACAGATACCGGTGTTGATCTACGAGGCGATCCAAGTGATGATATGGAAGCGCAAGGTTTACCCTCTGCTAAGGGAGATGTACGGCGAGCCGGCCAACACGTTCCTCCTGTTCAGCGTGCTCTACCACGAGGAGCTGGCGGTCGCTTTACTGGAGAACGTGCTCTTTCATTCGGAGAGCGCGGAGACGATCGACGACGCGGTCGTTGACCTCGTCGATTACGCCGTTGGATACGTCACCTCGCTGCTCTATGCTAAAGACCCGGACTCTACAGCTAAGGATACAGAGTGAGAGCCTCGTTAGGTAGATGCGAATGGTTTTTCAGCAAAGTCCAATGGCTCTGGTTTGTTTAGATCTTGTCTGAAGGAGCTGGACGAGAAGGAGCAGGAGATACGCTTTGACATCGGGATGCGCTGCGTGTCCATCCTCCGCTATCTCGCCGAATTCGCGGACCAACTGCCATTCTGTGCGCTTTCGAGGATGCTCGCGACTAACGATGTGCCCTATTTACTTGCTCAGCTCATCGAACAGCAGCCGTGGAAGAAGAGGGACGAGAAAGGTGTGCGAGGAGTGTAATGGGGGATCGGTAATGCTTGAAACGATGGTTTTGATGATACGCTTTTTCAGGTGAAGTTCTGGTGTACAACGGCAAGTGGGAGAAACTGGAGCAGTCCGAGGTAGGTAAGGTTTGCAAGTTCGAGGCCCAAGTTTGGTTTGGATTGAGGGAGCTCTTGCTCAATCCCAAGTGCGCTCCTTATTACGATATCACGGAGGTGCGGATGTCGCAGTTGTCCAAGGTTTTGTTTTCTTCTTGTGCACTGATTTATATGTATTCGTGGTCTTGAAATAATGAAATTATTGCAGCTGCAGAAATATTTGCAAGATCACGTACTTGATCAAATTGCGCCGTTGGTCGAGCTGCGGAGATGGCTAAGCTACTTGGACATGAATTCTCAAAATACAAGTAGTCAACAACCGATAACGGTTGAAATTATACCAGAGGTAAGTTTCTACATTTTGATATTGAATCTGACATGAGGATGAATTATTTCTTTATACTCTAGATCAGCACTGCAATTATGGAAAAGTACAAAAAGAGATGGAAAAGATTAGCGGAGCATCAGGCGAAAACTCTGTTTTCAAAGGACATTGAACATATACAAAATATGGCACAAATATTGAGCGACGCTTACGATTTTGATAAATTGGATATTGTCGATTCCAAGAAGTGTTTTCGATGCAAGGATCTTGCAAAAAATCGGTGCTCAAAATGTAAAGAAGCTTGGTACTGCGGAAGGTGAGACATTGACTCAAGACTTTGAAAATTTCAGTGTATTATAAATATTATAACAAATATAAAAATGTTTCAGAGAATGTCAAGTTAAAGACTGGACAAATCATAAAACTTTATGTGAACACATTACAAAATCAAAAGAGGAATGTAATACTAACATTGATTAATGGAAAAATGAAGTTCAATTTACTTAGTGTAAAAATTATTTAAGTAATTTAATTTATAAAATTCGTTTATTAAATAAATTATGTAACTTTGATTCTTTTTTTTATTAATATATTTTATTAAAAGATACCTAATGTACATTGCTTTGCTTCACGTATTCCAAAAGGACATCTTTGGCAGGGGTTTCCTCACCATAGTCCTGAAAAAGATAAAAAATAAAAATTTAGTAACAGTTCAATAGCAACTAAATTATTTTATGAATTTATATTTTTTATCAGAAAGGCATTGCTCTCCAAGGTTTTTAATTTTTGGGTTCGTGTCAGTAGAGGGAGCCAAAATTATCATCATATAAAATTTGATGTTTCAAAATAATTAAGAGTTTCATAAAATAAAAAAATAAAATTTACCGTAACGACTACGCAAGAGCAGCCAACAACTTTCCTAGCTTTGCCAGCATTATCGATCTTGCAAAGACCAGCCCATTCTCCCAACTTTTTGTTGTTGTCCACCTTGATCAGTGCAATCTGATGCTCGTTGCACAGAGCTTGAACAAGCTTTTTGTACATAGGTTCGTCGCAGTTTTCAGCCAGAATGCACAGCATCGCTTGCCTCCTAAAATTGCAACAAACACTATGTAAAATCTCATTCAAGATCTCTTGATCAGATTCAAAATCTTTTTCATTGAATAATCAGTAAGGCTTTTCTCCGCATGGTTTTCTTTTTATACGGGTTCATCTCAGTAGAGGGAGCCTAGGTATCATCATACAAAATATTAACAAATTACAAGCTAGCATAGCAACAATAAAAGACTTTTAACATAAAAATATCGATTTCACTACTTGTTGCTACAAACTCATCACAATAAGAACAAACGAACACGTACTTGTCAAGAGCCTTGGCGGCTTCGTGAAGTCCGCGCACAACACCGTCGTGAATGAGTGCATTTTTCAAAACCTCCTGGAGGGCTGTGTTGACGTCCATCTGTCCTCCGTGGATCGCCGCGGAGGGGACATCATCGCTGCAAAATAAACACGAGCACGTTGAGTCGTTTGCTCCAGCAGACGGACGCCGGCGCTTGGAGGTTAGGATCGTCAACTAATCGAGCTGCGGTCTTTTTGCATAAACAAAACGACCGCAGCTCTACCTCCAACACTACCGACGACGACACTCTGCGCTGAAGCCGTTGCATCGACCTCGTCACCGAGAAGCCACAACTCCAAGCGTGGCAGGTATGTAAACATTACGACATTGCCTATACTCACATTTCCGCGTCGGACATCTTCGCCGGGAAGTTTTAGTCAGGCTGAAAATAATATCACAGTATTAACTTAAATCGAACGGAGAATACATTAGCGAGCTGTTTTATAAGCTGGGGAACGAGATGGCCCCGTGGAAGACAGATTTCCACGAGCACTCGACCCGGAGCGTGCGTTAGTTACCTTTTCACGAACGAGAAAGGGATATGGCGCCGGCGGGCAGACGCGCCTGCTGCCGCGGCGCTCTGCCGTCTGGCCATGTGTGCGCTGCGATCGGTTTTATCAATCGAGCAGTGGGGAAATTTGGCTTGTCGAGACTGGGTAAGGCAGATTTTTATTTTCTACTTTTTTGAGTGAGCGAAAATTTGAAGTTGCGTTTGAAAAGGTAGGAAAATGGGTATTGATTCATTAGTAAAAAAATTAAATCTCATTTCGGTTAATCAGTTGAAAGGTTTATTGTCGTGAGAACAATTGTTGGGTGTACTATAAAATTTCTTTAATAATAAATGATATTTTACAATATCATAGAGCTTTCTCAAGTTTGAGTTTATAAACGATCGATACCATATTAAATTTTTTTACGTCTTGATTTGCCTCATTATTCTAAGTGACTTAAACAATCGTAAAAAAAAACAATAATTAGCCAGGTACAACTTAAACTACAAATAAATCAAATTTAATAAAAGTATACAATTATAACACTTTCAAATGTTTGACGCGTTTTACGACTAATTACATTGTCTTTAAATTCCTTACGATAATGTCGTCAAAGCTATCACCAAATTACAATTCAATTTTAAACTACATAAAATTAAGACTTATTTTGTAAAGTTATCATTACTTTTAACTGTCATTATAAATAATTTAAGAATAACAAAGCTCATTTATAATGTGCATTCAGATTTTAATCAATTTAAATAACTAATAAAACAAAATTTAAACGAAAAATAATTTATAAAAGTACGCAACTATTCAAAATAATATTCTTAGTTCCTTACTTTTATTAAAACGTTGAATTTATTGACAGAACAGAATGTATTTACAATGGCGTTTTATATGAACTTGTTCTTGCTATACACGAGTAAATGAGAATGGTTTTACAAAAATATATTCACCGAAAAGGTTTTAATGTTTACACTCTTTTGTAGTACATATTTACAAACTTGTTACCCTCCCTTTCCCCGGTATCTGATGAAACATTTGCAAGGTCAATTTTTTTTATAAAAAATTGCTAAAAACGTTTCGTAATCACATTATTCATAACGTACTAATTAACAATAAGGTTAAGTTTTTACACCGCTTAATACTACATTTAAATGCTACATAGTTTAACGTAATGTTTCCACCGGTTTCATATGTTAATTCACAACATCATAGTTTCCAATTTGTAATAAAAATCACATTGTTTTGTATCAACTTGAAATATACAAATTTCAAGCTCAAATTGTACAATTACTGCTCTGAAAGATCTTTGCAAATGTAAAATCGAAATAAATTTTAGTAAAATTGTCAAAGTTACATAAATTCAAAATAATTTTCGTTTCCTTTTGAAAAAGAAAATATTTAAAAATTTTTTTATTAAAAACAAAAGTTTTTAAAATGCTTTTATTGCTTTACTCCGTATGAATACCTAACAGTAGTATAGGTACTAAGCATTAAAAATAACAGTAATAATAACAGACAGAAAGAATTCTTTGATGAGACGAAGTTTCAAACTGTTTATCGCGAAAATTCTACAACTGATCTACAAGTAATTTTCACCGGTATACCCCATGTATACATCAATAAACCCGAACAAATAACTAATCGTCAAACTAAACAAACCAAAAAAAACTATATTAAAACAAAAAATATCAAATTTAAAAAAAATTACTTATAAGCTCACAGCAAAAGCAAAAAAGACAGAATCTTCCAAGTACACGCGAATCTACATAAACCCTCATCGAAACATTCTCTCAGTACTCAATCAACTCAGTCATCGTTAAATCCGACCTAAGCGATCATTACGTCGGCGGGGAGTATCTGTACGGCCAGCAATAATGCGGCGGCGGAGGCTGGGCAGTCGTGGTAGGCACCGGATGATGCTGGTGACTGGTCGTCGGCGTTACCGCCGTATGCCCGGGGGAATAAAGAGGATGAGCACGATGATGATGATGGTGATGGTGGTGGTGATGGGGTAAGCAGCCGGCTCTAGGCCCGGCGGCCGTCGCTTCCAGGCCAACACCAGCTTGCGCCTGGCACGCCAACATCAGCCCGTGAAAGTCGAACTTGTAGGCGTAGCGCTTGCCGTGCACCTTCGTCATTATGTTCTTGTCGTAGTAGTACCTGCGAACGGAACGATGTATAGGTGGTTATTAGCGGATTGAAGGTGTGAACTAAGATTTTTTTGGGTATAGGGTTTTGCGGTTGGAAATTTGTAAAAGCTGTTTGGCATATTTTATGGTGTTACAAGTCAGACATCGCGTGACTCAGTACGCAGATGTCGTGACGTGAATCACGTTTCTTTTTGTCCTTCGCTTTTTTTTTCTCTTTTTTTCCAAGACAAGCGGAATAAAAATACATTGAGAATAGGACGTGTTTCGTGAAAGAAGCGACCGCAGAGGCCAAATCTTGTAAGCTTTCGAGCAAGATATTAAAACATCTACCCAAAAAAATGCCCGCAAAGCGCGTCATGCCTAAAAATACAAGCCCGCTCTAAAAAATTTGCATCCCTTTTATACCGCAAAAACTCTTTTTTATTTAAAAAAAAAAAAAAGAAAGAACCAAATGTTTCCACAAACATCGGAACAATCGCTCGCTCACCTGAGTGCCCTGGACAGTTTGTCGTAGTTCATGTTGGGCTTGGACTTGCGCTCTCCCCATCGCCGGGCGACCTCGTCGGGATCGGTGAGCTTGAATTCGCCGTTGGTCCCCTCCCACGCTATGCAGGAGGCGTTCGACGAATCGGCGAGGAGCTCCAGGAGGAACTGCCAGAGCTGGACCTGGCCGCCGCCGAGGGACGCCCCCGCGTTGCCGGCGCCGCCGGCCCCAGCGCCAATCAGCGAGCACGTGCGCTGCAGGAGGCCGAGCCTCTCTGGAAGAAGGTGGGGTAAGCATCGATGTATAATACACACACAGCTACGCTCGCTCGCTCGCTCTTCTACGCGGACTAGCTTTTGCTTCTTTTTTTCCTTTTTTTTTTGGTAAAATCGAGGAGAATGGCTTTTTTTATTTTGGTGGTATAGAGGTCTGCTGGATTTTCTCGGAGTTTTTGGGCTCGGTATATACAGGCTACGGCGTGCCTTTCACCGTGACTTTTCGCGTGTGGTTTGGAACGCTGTATAGCTTTGCCGAATGGAAGGTATAACTCTTTTTTTTTAGACGAGGCTGGGGAGTAGCGGATTTAATGGAGTCTTGGGCTGTCGATGGCTACGTGAGATTTGCGCCTTCCCAGACGCTTGTGTTTCAAGGAACGGCCATTGCTGTTTCTTTTCAAAAAGCTGCCTGGTCATTCGGCGGATAACGATGTATACAACTCGAATAACGATTGCGCAGGAAGATACAGAGAAATAAATTGATTGCTAAATAATTATGCTCGGAGATATTTCGCTGTTGAAATTTTAACGAAACGTTTTTTTAAAAAAAATGTTCGCTTTTGTACGAAGCAAACTATTGAAAGAACAAAAAATGTTATTCCGACTAATTTAATGTACCGTTGTAGAAAATAGCCGCTGTCGAGGGGTGTAGTCGAGTATCCTGTTGGAGATGCAACGGATGAGTCTGAATCCTCCACATCACACTTAATTCTTCGAAGGACTAGTCCTTCGTATGGTCTCCCTCATGGGGCCGCAAGTCCAAAGTCACTATTACGCAGCGCATATTACTAAACCCCGAATGAAAGCACATGCATTTTACATCTGGTTATATTCATTTAATTTCAAGTCACATTATTTAATAATCAAAAGAATAAAGAATAAATTAAATGGTTTTTTTTAATGGCACTGGTTGAGTATTACCCCGAGTTTTATACTCTAATTGTTTTTTATTGAAGACAATGGCCCCTATGATTTATGGATTTTAATAATTCAAAAGTTGATTCGTTGAAGGGAGAATAATGAATTTCTAGAAAAAGTGAGTTTAATTGGAAAAAATATATTTTGGTCTTGAACACTAATTTTAATTTTTCTTTTGAAATTCACTTGTCAATTGAAATAAATTCGAATCAAATTTAATAAAAATAAGTAACATCTCAATTTGAACTTTCACTCTCATAATTTTGTTCACACGCGATTCACATTAATAAACAATACGCGAAAAGACGTTCAATTATTAAAAAGGAAAAGCATTTAAAACCCAAAATGACACAAATGAAATGAATATAAAATTCTACAGAACGTCGTTATATAAAACACACGGTGTTATCAACGAAAAATCCGCCACTCATTTTCACAACCCCCACGCTAAAAACCCAACCAAGTGCACAATCTTAAAAATAAAAATGAAAGGTAAACAAATTAAAAAAAGAAATGAAAATAAAAATGAAGTTCCGCTCGTCCGTGTGTCGCAGCAATGCCCCAAATCAGCCAAATGTTATATCCGAGTCTCGGATCAAGACTCCCGGGGGTTTGTACAGAGCGTCGTGACGTGTGCGATAGGAATGAGAGCCGCGCGTTGACTAGAAGTAGAAGAGCCGGCAGGCACAGACGAAGCGCAACTGAGCTACGACGACCTTTGGCCCCCCGAGTGATTTCGGACCTTATCGGCCACCTCCTGACCCCCACCCCCCTCCCTTCCACCCGTTTGCAACCCCCCGCTCTCTCGCGCGCGCGCTCTTTTACACGGAGGGTTGGCAAGAGTAGAACCTGCTTGTGCCTTTCCCTTTTTTTTCTCTCTCTTATTCTTTTAGTATTCTCTATAGTTGCCCGGCGCACATGCGTTTTTCTACGATTTATATAGACCCATACACACGCACGTGTGTGCGGTTCTATGAGCCCTTGGCTGTGTGTAAATATATGCAGGGGTTGCTGATGGTGTTTTGGATTTGTACGTTTTTGTGGTATTACTTGATTTTTTCAAGATTTAAGAAGTACTGATAGCTTGAAACTGTAAATTGAGACGGTTGAACCTTTATTAAAAGATTTAAGGAGAAATTGCAGGAATAGAGAGTTTTTAGGATTTCAATGAACGCATTTTTTTTTGGAAAATTATAGAATAATTGTACAAGCGCACACACAATAGGCAAACATACGCGCTTTAACCAGTTTCCGAAATAACAAGCCTCACACATCCCTTCTTTTCGTAAAAAGTATAGCTCTCGGCATGTATATGAATAGTCTCCAATGCGCGAAAAAAAGTCATCGCACGTATATATATGCGTTCGAACTGGCCATCCACACGTCTAGCCCGCAGTCGTCGTGTCCCGGGACGTCGCGAAGGCAGCTCAAAGTCTAAAAGAGAGAGCAAGCGAGAGAACGAGCGAGGGGTGCGCGGGGCGGTTTGGCGCGCCTCATCAAGAAAACAATATAGCCGCGCCCCGCGGCGCCCAGGGCTTTCGTCGGGGGGGGGGGCAAGGGCGTGCAGAGGGGTAGCGAGAGAGAGAAAGCACGGGCATACTCGCCCCTCCCGATGCCTTATTCATGAGCGCTCTCACCGCGATAACGCTGATTCGCTTAATAAACGGCCCCGCGACTCTCTCTCTCTCCCTTTCCCTCGCTCACTTGCCGCCTAGGGTCTTATTCAAACGGCCCGCCATATATCTCCCAGGGGCTTAACTTGCCAAGCGCCGATTCCGGCCGCTTTCCCTCTACTCCTTCAACTGCTCGTTCACTCTCTTTCTTTCTCTCTCGCGTCAAACGACCGACTCTTTTTTCACTCTCTTTTTCTCTTGCTCGTTTCTGCCTCCCTCGTTGCGATTTACCTCGGAATGGCGATAATACTTGCTCGATTATGTTTCAAGTAGATATACGCCAACTGTACTCCCACCCTATCAAAGCTCTACTCTCAAGCTCGAGTAGATGGGATTAAATCTGACGGCGAGTTATAATTGTTGGTGTACCAATCGATCGGAAACGCACCGATGTTTTCAAGAACAAAAAGATATACATCTAGAGAAAGAGTGAGGGGGCTAGTGGCGAAGGGAAAACGAGTTTGTCGGGGCAAAGGGATTTCAATTCACCGGCTTTCTTTCATTCCTCTCACGCTTCCGTTTCTCCCCCCCCCTCCCCCCCTACTAGGCAATAATCTACCTCCTATCAATCGACCTCCCGGCCCAGGAAGCTCTCTCTCCTCCTGTCCCACGCGGACACCGCTGCCAGACCGGACCAACACTCCAGATTTTCCGGAATTTCTTGATTACCCGGAGAAGGACCTTTCCTGCCTTGCCAAAGGCAAACCTCTTGGCCAAGAGGTTGCGATATCACGCAGTCGGAACTGACCTGTGCCTGTGGGAAAATTGCACTTTTTGCAGTGCACCGATAAACCTGCAGCAAGGTTCAAATGTGATTCGCGGATCCGGTAACGAGATTTTGAAAATACGAGTTTCAGAGGACCGGATGTGGTGTGTAACTAGATTTCGCGATAGATGGACGGTACATCGGAGGATCTTTTAAGGTTTGGATCGGTGAGTTAAAGTCGCGCGTCCGGTATACGCGTCAGGTATGTATGGTAAAACTGGATTTTTCTCTTTTTTTTTTATTCTTAATACACCTTGTGTGTGCGTATTGGACTATTAAAAGGCACACCAGTTTGACGCATATCTCAAGAAAAAACAATTATAACATTGCATTACTAGTGTCGTATTTTTAAAAGACATAAATCACGACGTTATACATATATACAGCGCGATAAATAATTCAGGGGAAATAAAATTGTCCATAATATGGAAAATCAAAACACATTGTACTTTGTGACGTGCAATATATTTGAAATTCCAATGACAGAGAGATAGAGAAAGAGAGAAAAAAAAAGTTGGCAAAGTATTACGCGAAGGAGATCCGGGGAGATCAGGGCTCGCTTTATGCAAGCTTTGCGCGCGATATAAACCGGGGCAAAAAGGTGAATATCGTATTTTTATTGCCTTTTTTCTCCCCAACATATTTACTGTTTCATTGGCGATGCTTATGTGTATAAGCACTCGTATATATCAACGCTGCCTGCAAACGCGTTTGTATTATTCTCTTTTCAAATCGTTGCTGTATCTTTTAATAAAAATAATAACAATTTTGTTTATAAAACAACATCATCCACTATGCGTTTATCACGTACGCGTACAAATAATTAAAAGCAAGAAAAAAAGAGAGTGATAAAAATAAAAGTCAAAATCAATCGTGGGGGCACGGGCGTGTGTGCGTAACGGTCAAGCCTTGGATTAAAAGAAAAGCATTGGCGAGGGTTGGCTGCTAGCGAAACCTATATATCTATACACCGCCGCTTTTAAGGACTCTAAATTAATCTATCCGACGGATCTATCCAAGAATCGAACTAGTCCAGTCTGGCCATTATCGAGGCAATATTTACTCTCGACCTTATCGATAATGGACATCGGCAACGAGCCAAAGGGAAGGAGGGGCACAAGCGTGGCGCCTGTAGAGGAGGCGAGCGCGTGCGAGCGTTCAAGTCCTCGGAAGGTCCAGTCTCGCCGGACCTTTTCTCCCCCTTCCCTCAAAAGGGGAGGGAAGAAAACGGGCTCGAGCCTCTTGCAATCGTCACAGCCCTCTCCTCATACACTCTCTAAGCCCATGCGAACTGCAGTCCGAAATACGCAGTGCGGAAAGTGTCGCGCGCTACCTGCTGTACTGTGTATGGGTATAGCATTAGAGGGTGAGGTCGTCACCGCGCGCCCTATACTGGTTTTTACGCGGGGCCAGATTAATCGCGCGAGTCGACGGCGGGCCCGCGCGTGAGAGCCGCGCCCGATCGCTGCCCGGCGATTTTTCACGCTGGTCAGTTTGATTTGAATTTTTTTTTTTTGTTCCTCCCTTTCTTCCGTGGTCGTTCCCTCCTCCGACGCTCTTGTAGTGACCAAGGGCTACTTTCTTTCTTTTTTTTCTCTCTCTTCCGACGGGGCGGACGATGAATATGCATGAGGATTAGCCGGTAGTTTCGCGAGGGTCGTTTACGAGTCTTACTTGGCAGGTACACTGCCAAGTAAGACTTGTTTCGATAAATTAGTTGGGTTTTTGTTAGGGGCTTTTTCACTGCGACGCTGTAATGGGCTGGTGGATGTGTGCGCGGGCACGTTAAAGACTGCTCGAGTATACGCGCGAGCCCTTTGGCTTTGGTCAGATTAAAATTTAAATAATCATACGCGCAACAGATGTTTCGCGATATTATGTGTATAGGATTAGGGGATTTGCAATTTTTCGGATTTGCATTTAATTCGTATTGATTTTCGAGTTGCAACTATATGCGTATAATTTGGTTTCTGGCTCGTTAAATGTTTAAGCTGCACGTTGCACGTCGATGCGAGTTTATTGTGTAGCGATGTTTATACGCGCGTGAAATGATAATTTTAAATAGCATAGTTCAAGACTGTATATTCATCGTGTACTCTTTATAAATTTATTATAATTCGATTTTATATTGTACACGAACATATTTGTTTATCTCAAAACACCCGAAAAATCGCTTATACTGTCCCACCAACTTCCATTCCATTCCCGTGAATCCTCATTCGCGAAAATCGAAAAAATAAAAACCATCATCGACTAATTTCCAAACGAAAGACGTCAATGCGAGAGGCAAATTTACAACTTGCTGTAAAAAGAAAAGAAGCTTTTTGTAAAAGAACAAAAACGAAAAAAAAATCTTAATTCGCAATTCACGTTTTCCCATTCTCCTTCATTGCGCAATCAAACTCTGAGAAATTAATCCTTTCGCGGAATTACTACACTCTCTCTCTCTCTCTCTCCCAAAAAAAGAAGAGTCGTACGTGCCGGCGCAGACGTGCGAAGGCTCTTTGCAAACTGCAGGCGTGTCCGCGTGTGTATAGAAAAGCAGCGTAAGCGAGAGAGAGAGGCGTATATATACGCAGCCGTGAACTTTTTTAAAGCTGCCACGGGATTTCCGAAGGCAAGATCGGCTTGCCCGGATATATCGATTCCGAGAAGTCTCGCGCCAAAAGTAATGCAGCACGAGGCCGTTCGTTGCGATTTTTATTCTCGGCGCTGAGAGCGAGCTTTGGACTTTTACAACGTTATGCTCGTATATACTGCTTTTGTTTCCGACGTCAAAGATATTTTGTCTCGGTATAAATTAGGCACTTTTTTTTTATTGTTGTTCGATGCTTCTTTGATACACGTCCATTTGGATGAAAAGAAATCTTGTGTTTTTAGTTCTGATTAATTTCTTTTTCTTTTCTCTTATTTTCTTGGTAAAAAGAACGCGTGGTCGGAATAAAGTTCGCTTTTTCTGCGACGGATTCATAGAACTACTTGCTTCATAAGCCTTCGCGAGGTTCGGTCGAGAAAAACAAACGAGAGGGAAGGAGAGAAAAAGTCGCTTTTGCGTTTACAAAACGGTTTATTAATTATTCATAATATACGCGACTCACGATCTTGAGTGCTTTGCCATTTTTCTCACCGGTACACAATTGTGATCGGAGTTTTATCTCTGTGCTTATCGATACGTTAACACATCAAATTGTTCTTGGTAATGATACTTTCTAAAACGCGCCAACAGCGCTAATATATACCGTTTTAGCAAGCCAATTACGTAAACCCCCCCTCCAGTCGATTGCGCGAATCGTTCGAAAGAAAAATCCAAAACGTCGAGCATACACACAGACAGAGACGCAGTCGTCGAGAGAGGCTTACAACACTGGGCGGAGCCAGCAAAGCCCTCCCTCCTCTCACGCCAATGTATATCCCTTTATACTATCCAGCAGACTGTCCGTTTCATATATACACATCCAAAGCCACGGGATAAAAAGAATATCCCGAAGAGAGAGAGAGAGAGAGAGAGAGAGAGAGAGAGAGAGAGAGAGAAAAGGCTTGACTCACCGATATTGCTATTGCTGGACTTTTCCTCCTGCTGGAGGGCCTCGGTGCTCAGGCCACTCGCTTGAAAGCGAAGGTAACCGAGATGCCGAGCTAGCACGCGTCCACAGCTCGGCAGGCGAGTTTGCCAATGCTCGAGGCTCCAGCTAAGCAGCTCGCGACCCTGTATGCCCTCCAAGCTACCGGGCTCCGGGGCTGGATCCAACGCGAACGCTCGGCCGCACCAAGCGAGCCAGCTGTCTACGTGGCTTGCACTCCATTCCGATGGATCTGAGGGGGGAAAATAGAGGGTTAACGACACTTGAATCTCCTATATGTATAAATAAGTCATTGAGTCAATGACGAAAATTTCTACGAAGCGAAGAATCGAAATTGAATCACAGCGCGAGGGCCTTTTTCAGAATTCGCCGAAGTGCTGACCGGTGACGCCGATGAAAAGCCCGCGCAAAAAAAATGAGAGCACGCACACGCGTTTGAGGGTGAATCAATGCGAAAACCGTATGACGCTCCTGGATTTACGCTCTCGTTCAACGGATGAGCTTTAAAATTAGACCGCGGGCTATGCTCGACTTATATTTAGACACCTATACACTAGCCTCTCGCTTCGTAACGAATAAAACGGTAAAAAAACTCTTAGTCACGATATTTACAAATTGCGAATGAGAGTATTCATCATTGCTCACCCGTCGTTATTTTTTTTAAGCGCTCGAGTAGAATAGCTTGGTTAAACTATCTTTTTTTTTAAACAAAAATAAAATAAACGATAACGCTTTTAAATTAATCGTTATAAAACTTTAAGTAACCGCATTACTCGATTCAAGAATAACCCCGTAAAACCGGACGTAAATAAAATACACCATCATCCCTTCCCATCATTAAACCTCCACTCCCATAACAACACAATATCACTCCATACCAAAGCAGAATCCAAAATTTCTCTCCTCAAAAGCAAGAAAACCCGCCAAGCGAGGAAGAAGGCACGAGTGGTCCGTCGGACTCTAACAAGTGCTCTCGCTGGTGCACTTACCCGACGGCAGCATAACCGGTTGCTCCTCACCAGCTCGCTCCTTCTCCTGCAGCTCATTGTCACTTGCTCTCCTCTCGCTTTCCATCCGGTTGACATCCTCCTCCTCGTGTTCGGCCGAGTCAGGTGGCCGCGTTGACTGGTGGGCATCCTCGGCGATCCTCAGCAGGAGCTCGAACTCCGGTGCGAAGGAGTCGTCGCGCGTAATCGGCGAGCACGACTGCGCCTCGTATGCTCGCTCGAATTCCTCCAAAGTCAGGTGCAGACCGTCCAGCAATGGCGACGAGGCTGAGCTTGAGCTTGACGCGTAGCTCGAGGTTGTTTCCTGGACGAAAGGCATTCTTATTTTTGTGAATTCGGTTGAGTTGTTCGCTGTGGTTAGTAGAGGTGCGCTGTTGTTAATGGGTGAATACGAATGGAACGAACGAACGTCTCTGGTGATTGTTAATCAATGATGATTGTTATTTTGATGGGTTTTTTTTTCTTTTATATTTGCTGAATTAATGTTTTATTTACAGTACTGAGTCTATTGTAGAAAGTTTTATCGATTACGACATTAAAAATTCATTGAATTGATTATACCGCTTCAATTGTAACTGATTTCTTTGACACAGTACAGTTGGTAAAATGAACAACGACAAGATCAAGCCAATGCAATTTGTTGACCGTTTTCACAAACAACGCTTTATCTAAACTTATTAAACGATTATCAAGGAAAATGATTTTTGTCAACGAATTTGCGGGTTCTTGCTAATTTTTAGGTTATAACATATTGCACCATATGAATCAATATACGATAATAGAAACCTTTACATTTGGCACAAATAATCAACAACCATAAAAAAGTCGTTCCTTTTAGCCACACAACTGTTCTTACTACATCGACATTGGCGAGCGGAAAAACAGTCAATTTCGAATCACACCATTGCAAAGAAAGAAAGAAAACACCGCCAAACTTGCACGCGCACTCTACAGTCTGCAAATCACCCAGCAGCACTTGCAAAATCACCAAAAAAGCAACAAACGAACAAAAATCCGGGTCACACAACAAAACAAAACTAAACTCAATCCGCCAATTACCAGACTGCGTATCCTGGAGTTGGCGAACTGTCCAGGTGAGAATGGGAGCTCGGCGGCATGGTCATCCGCCGCCGTCGTCGTCGAGCCGGCGACTGATGCGGCCCGCTCGGCGCTACTGCCCTCCTCCGCCCGCTGATTCACAAACATCTGCGCTTTACCAGGAAGTCCGCGTCATCCGCGGGGACTTTCCGACTTTCCCTCCTCCTCATCCGCGAGAGCTTCCGCTTAAGTCGACTACCACGTGGACGCTTCATTCACGCTCTATCGAAGGACTGGAGCGTTGCTCCGAAAAACAACAAGGCTCTCTCCAGCGCATAGGAGCGCGGGTATAGTGATATCGCGAGTGGAGAGCCGATGCGTCTTTTTCGGCGGCCCGCAAGCGACTTTGCACGCCCCGAGTTTATAATGTCTTCATTTCTATCAACCGGAGATCTTTCGCACCGGGTGGGGGTATATGTATATACAAGCCTGCTGTGGGAGTGGACTTTTTTACCAAGCTACCCATAACGATCCTTCTCTCTTTCTCTCTTTCACTCCGTCTTTCTCTCTCCGATCTTCGGCTTGATACTTTCCAGCCTCTCACCCTGCCCGGTGGTGGGGCTGTAGAGATTTACGTGCTGCATGCCGGGTTAGCGCCATGGCTATATAGTTCTACACCTTCGCTGGCGAAATGATGTTCTTTAGTCTACGCGACAATGTCTGCGCGTTATGTAATTCGAGGGATTCATGGAACCAAGTGGCGATATCGCTTACGCAGGTGAGAATTATAAGAGCTTAAATTATTAAATTATACATTTTGACGTTTCTTCTTTTTTTTCTTTTTTAGGAGTTCAATAGGCGTTAAGCAAACGCGTTGTTTGCCGTATCGATTCTCAAGTGTTTTTATCTTTATAGTATTTTATTTATGCAATTTGAAAAAAAAATTTGACGTAAGAGGGGAATAAACGGTAACTTTAAAAGGGAATGACATTTCACCCTTGGTATACTAAAGTGATCCAACACTTTCAAAAAGAGCTAATTTAACTACGGCCTCTTATCCGTTATAAAAGCTCGAAAGAAATACGCCCAAAATATCGGAGTCTCTTGTAGATATCAAATTACAAATTGATAGCCATCATCGGCCAATCGCCGGCGCCAATTAATCCGCCAAACTCACGAAAAATTAACCAAAGACCACCAACACCCTCAGTTCACATGCGTCGGCGCGAATCAAAAGTCTAAAAAAAAGGTCATCATCAAAATCTCGAGGCAATCGAAGATACACCTATATACAAAGCATATGCTGTTAGAGCAAGAGAGGAAACAAATCGAGGCACACGTCGCTACGAGAGCGTCAGACACCACAGCGCTATACGGTATACAGGCGCTAGATCAAAGAGCGATACAGCCTCCCTCGCGTGAGCCTCACCTGTCCAACGGACTTCCTCTCTCTCTCGTTACCGCGAAAGCCTCTCGACGCAGTTCCTTGGAACGGCGATCTGAAGGCGAGGAAGCGACGGCGGCTCTCGATCTCGGAATTTGGTTATTGTTGCATCGAGCCGCTATGCGTTCTTGAGAGACTTTTACCTCTAAGCGGGCATTTTTCTCTGTATATTATATTAGGCAAGAGAGAAAGAGGCGCCTCGTGTCTGTATGATTGTCGGGGGGGAGTATATGTGTATTAGAAAGGAAGTCGGGATGTGAGAGAGCGATAAACGTGTCCGACGCCCCTTCTTTTTCTTCTTCTTCTTCGTTTTATTTTTTTCTTTGATCTCTCTCGGGATAATTTATTGGACGACTTTCGGATCGTGCAGCTTCGTTTTTGGACCCACGTGTGGTTGACGGGAGGTCTGTGTCTAACGATGCAACCGCCGATCTATTTGTTCGGATGTCCTATTCGAAATTGAAGATCCATGGAGATCATTATGAAAAATTTTAAAAAAACTTCTCAATTGAATTTATCAAGCTATCTCAACTATGAAATGTCATACCTCCTCGTCCGCATGAATATTCATACGTCGGCTCAATAAAGAAAAAGAAAAAGTAAAAAGGAAGGAAATGAAGCGCGGCGCCAAAATACCTCAATCACCGAAATCCCAAACGAGATTCATCCGGCCGATCAACCTCTCTCTGCCTCTGACTAATCCAACTTCCGCTCCGGGGCGTACAGTGCCGTCGAGAGCGGAAAACACGCACCCGCAATAGCACCTCTCGCCTCCGTATACAAGCGTTTCATTAAAAGCCGGGCACGTGTCTCGAGCAAGCAGTTCGCGCCAAAAAACCGGAGCAGAGGGAGAGGAGCGTAGTAAGCGCGTCATCGGGCAGGCATGAATGGGGAATCTCCCCTCAGTGACGGCGGCGGTGGCGGTCGCATTCCCGGAAGCGGAGGGAAAGAGAGCGGCCGGACACGCTGCACCGAAGGCGCGCGCGGCCCAAGAGAGAGAGGAGGGGCGGCAAGTCTTTCTCGCATCCTTGGCCGCTGAATCATAGGCCCCCTCCCAGCCTCTCACTCTGTTTCGTAGTAGACGCGCACGAGTAAGGTAAGCTCATACAGGGGGCCAGTTTGCGCCAGGATGCTTTTGCGTTCGTAAGAGCGTGGGAGAGATTCCTGAAGAGACTCGAGGCCCGATACCTCGTGCCTTTAGGCGCGAAAGTTTCGCGGTAAACGCGGCCGGATGAATAATGCTCTCTTGAGAGAGAGATGGGGAAGGAGTATCGATTTTGTATAGTGCGCGGCTGTGATGAAACCGACTATTTGGACGTTACGTTATGGGCTTATTACAGTTGAATCTTTTATCCGGCACACACATATGTTAATTAACGACTTATAATATTTTCATGTTCGAAAATTTGTATAAGGATAATAGGCTGCGGTTGGAAATAAAACGCGCGTGTACGCCGTTTTCTTTCCGCGTCGGAACTGACGATTGACAAACCAGCCAAAATGAAAAAAGAGCCGCGAGAGCAGGATAATCGCGTCGCGCGCCCGTGTGGCGAGGAATAGCTAATGAAACGAGCTTTGAAAATTATCGAGAATCCAGGAAGCGATAAATCCGATCCCGGCTTCATCCGCTCGAAATTAAACGCGCCGCGAAAGAAAAAGGAAGGCAAAAGGTTTATACATAAACGATAAAGCGAGAGAGAGAGAGGTGTCACTTCAAGCGACGATCTGCCGCCTGAGCGGGCCCACCGGGCTAACGATAGCGCCACAAGGGGAGGTCCTCCCGTCTTTGGTGGGCCCGCGCACCGATGCACGCGCGCAAGCCTTGGGACCCTCGTACCTGCACTCTCTCGATTGAGAGAGAGTGAATCATATATCTCGTCCTGCGGCTCTTTTTATCTGGTGTATAAGTTCTTTTGCCAAGTGTGTATTATAACGAGGTGTAATGATGCTGCACTTCTCACTTTCGTCTTGACCGACTTTCATTTCGCTGAAAATCGCGAGATTAACATGACGCGCTGCATGATTGGTAATTTCGGAGGCCTTTGAGAGAGTGAGGAGTATGAGGCACTGTCTTATAATCTATACGAATGATTGATCGATCGATTGGAGAGATTAGGCAGCGAATAAGAAAAATTAGACGAATAAATAATTGTAGCTGTGTTTAAATTTAACGGTAAACTTTCCACTTATATAGCGATTATTGAGAGAGAAAAAAAAGCTAAAGCTTACGAGCGGCAAACTATGAAAGGCGCGCGCGCGAAAAGACAAAGCGATCATCCTCGAGATCTTTATTATTCTCCGAGGCGAGTGTCTCCAAGCGGTCACGAGAACGAGCTAATCTGCATAAAAAGCCAACTTTTAGCTTTAAAAGCATCGCGTCGATTCAAACACGAGAGAAAAGTTGCTCTATGCGTGGCGAGGTGGTAGAGGGGAAAGAACGTTATCGGCGCTAGAATAAGGTGGGATATATACAAGCGCGCGCGGGGGGTGTCGTCGGTGCTTTATCCTTTGATGTCTCCTTAGCCGGCCGTGCAGTTGCCGCGCGCGTCCTAGGAACCCACTGGGTGGTCGTCGGCAGTGTAAATCCCCTCCTCCCCCCCGCCCTCTCTTTCACCTTACGCGCGCGAGATCGTTTCAATGCGGCGCTGAATTTACGAGGCGCCGGGGAATATACACGCGAGTTTCATGCTAAAGGAGATGGCTTATATGCAGGATTTGAATATACCCTGAGCGGAATGGATTTTTGGAAAAGACGCGGATGGACTTTTGAATGAGACGGTTTTTTTTTAGTTTTGGACTGGGTTTTGAGTGATTTTGTAATTGAGACAGTTTTTGTTTTCAAGAACGTGACAACACTTTTTATTCCGGTCGTTCAAAGACTAGAAGGACAAACAATAATAACAATCATAGAATTGCTATATGCACTTTCAAGAGTGATTTTTGTACTGTCACTGTAATTCGCAAGAAACAGTGGAATCATTAAACGAGTATAAATAAGTATTGTAATAGGTTTCTTCTCTTTTTCTTTTCCTTTCTCCTTTTTCTCTTTCACCGAATTCAACCCTACAGCGCTTATTTTGTTGTTTTCGTGCTAAAATTTTTGCGTTATTTACAAAAATGTTTCTAACTACGTAATTTCAATTTGATAAAGAGTAGAAAATTGATAAAAGTGAACAAAATTCTTATCATACAACCACGATTCATAGACTTATTACTCACTTACATTGCAATAGAAATTGAATTACACAATATGTGCAATATTGTTCAGCAATTATATACAATTAAAGAAAATTTTAATTTATTGCCTCTTTTTCGCAGCCTTGATTGACTTTGACTTTTGCTTTTCTCCTCCAGAGAAGAAAGATGTGATGACCTCGGACATCTCTGGCATATTGTAACTTGTGAGGCTGTTGAGCTGCTCCATTTCCTAAAAATACGTTTGTTTATTAATTGAAATAATTAAATTGCGTTTTATGCAAAATATTAAAAATAAATTAAAGTGTAGTATACCTTTTTAGTCTCAGGATCATTCATGATTTTAGGTAGAATCATAACCAAGAAAAGTGGTAAGATCATCATCAGCACCTATGAAAATATATAACAATTATTACAATAATTTTATTTATTAATATTAATATACTTTAAACATTAAAAATAATAACAAATCTTACCATAGGATTAAATAAGAAGTCTGTTACACGCCATTGTTCTCTCAATTGGAAATATCTAAATGCCCCATAAGGTTTCAATCTCAAAGGATAAGGTACTTGAATTACTTGAGATGTTTGAATTAAATTAACTTTTCTTGCTCTGAATTTTCCTTTGGAATTAATTTCTACTCTGATCGGTTCAAAAGCATAAACTGGATTTACAACTTCGACAACATATGATCCAGAAGGTACGTTTGATATAACGAAGGTTCCATCCTCCCTACAAACAAATCATTACAATTAGCTTTTATTATCATTACAAAATGAAGTAGCATAAAACCAATAAAAAGAAATGTGCTTTCTACACGTCATCCAAAGCAACACAGTATATTGATTTATTATACTCGTTCAAAACACATGTCCCCTTAACATCTAGAGAACCTCAACTCACAGTACTCAAACATCATAAAAACATGTAAATGAATAATTACTAGAATAAAAGTATCTTCAAAACGTTCAGCAACAAAATCCCGACTTTCCAATAAGCCTACAAAAACCAGTGAAAATAGTGTTTACCTAAGAAATCCATAATGCTCGCCGCCGTTGGCCATGACGTGTGTCATCAGCTGCCATCCCGTGTTGGCCGCATTCTCCCAAGGGAAGACCTTGCCTTCGATAACGTAGAGGTCGGTGGACGCATCTTCCTCGGTGTCAGCGAGTCCTTGGCTCGAGAATAAGCTAAGGACGAGGAAAATTGCGAAAACCAATCGTGCGTACCTCGACATGATTGTGCAGACGCTATGGCTGCGTGATCTCCAACACGCAAACACACGCTCACACACACGGAAAACTGGGAGCGTCAACCAACATGATATCGCGTCAGCTGATTCGTGTGAAGGTGTGCGGGAAATGAGGGAGTGAGGTGTCTCAGGCTCGCCAATAACAATTGCATTTTTATTTCTTTTTAAAATTCGATTTGTGTTAAATAATTAATAGTTGATTATTTATTTTCGTTAGGTATTTGTTATTTATAACTGGTTTTTACTACATTCTTCTTTAATAATACAAGTTTGCATTATTAATAAATCAAAAACAAGTTGTAAAATATTAATAAAGTTTGTAAATAAAATTCATTTTTTATTTTATTTAAAATTAAAATTTTCTCGAGCAATATTATAGTAGATCTCAAAGAATAATACTACAAATTAAATTTCACTTTATTAGTTGGCCAGCATGATACTGGCGCCACTAGTCAATAACCATTAGCAAGCGTCAGCGTCACTAGTAAACTATGTCTCAATTCACATTCTTCAATTGACAGTGCGTGCAGTAGGTTAGATTTTACCTATCATTTTTTGCTCAGCGTAAAGTGAACACGTAAAACTTCAACTAAGAATTAATAAAACTATTTATAACAAGTTACGGTAAAGAAATTAAATCTTTCACAATGGACACGAACGTTAAGATGAAGCAAATGGAAGATGAAATGAGTCGGTGAGTACATAACCTCAAAATTGTTTTTAGAAATTATCAACTTATACCAATATCTGTATTTGAACATGTTATCATAACTAAAATGTATTATTCGTCGTCAAATAAAACATTTTAATAACTTTAGGTTCGAAGCTGAAATCGGAGGTCAAATAATGACGCCGATGAGGCCAGTTATCGGCGCTAACACGTACAGCCAACAGGTAGCTCGGCAATTAGAACGCAACGAGCCGTCTCCTGCTGTAACGGCAACAGCAGCATCGTTGGCATATCCTCCGATGTTGGCGTTTCCACCGCCGCCGCCACCTCCGCCACCACCAGCACCACCGATGTTGATACCAGCTCAGGTTGCTAGACAAACTCCTGTTCCTCCTATTGCGACTTATTCGTCTCCAGCGCAGATTACTACTTCTTTTATGTCAAATTTGGTAGATGCTAGTTTAACTGCAGCGACAAAGGCCTACGAGCCAACTCCAACGGCTCCGATTATTCATCCAGAAATAATTGAGCAAATAATCAACACTAAAATACCAGAGGACGATAAGAAGAAGCCAAAAGTTAAAGGCGTAAGCACAGCTGCTGAGCTGGCTATTAGTCAAGGAAAAGCTAGTTCAATCATGGCAAACGCCAGTGCCGAAGAATCGCATCCAAAGGGCAAAGGTAAAAAGAACAAAAAGATCATAAGGATGGCCGGTGGGCAGACTTGGGAAGATCCTTCGTTATTAGAATGGGATGATGATGACTTCAGAATATTTTGCGGCGATCTCGGAAACGACGTTACGGATGAAATGCTCATCCGCGTCTTTGGCAAATATCCAAGCTTCCAGAGAGCTAAAGTTATCAGGGACAAACGTACAAATAAGACCAAGGGCTTTGGCTTTGTCTCATTCAAAGATCCTCAGGACTTCATCAGGGCCATGAAGGAAATGAATGGTGAGTTTAGATTAAGATTATTTTTCCTTCAAAATAATATTTTATTTCTTTGTTTAATATTTGGTAAGCTTGCAATTTAATTTTTTCTTTATGATAGAAATAACACTTATTGACTATTAAACTGAAAGATATGTCAAAGTTAAAATTTATAGTTTTTTATAAATTTGAATAAGCTTTTTCTATCTTAAAACTTAAGTACATTGAGTTTAACTAATTAAGTTTGAAAGTGGTGTATGCAACAAGTGTTAAAATTTACTACTGCAGAACAAAAAATTATTTAAGACTTATTTAATAAAATACCTTTGAAATAATAACTAACATTAAATGTAATGAAACGTACAAAGTAATACCTTGTTGATTAAAGACAAAAACAACTTTTAAGCCTTTCGGTTGAATATATAATAAATAACTAATTACGTGCGAGTACTTAAATAGTAGTAAAATAAATTGCATTATTATTAAAAGTCTTAAATAATTTGTTATCTACAACTCCGTGATTGTTTGCAGTAGCTTACATAAATAAATAATTTAAGTAGTACAGCTAGATGCAATATGTAAATAACAGTAGTAGTAAGTGGCAACAGACCACACGGTTTAAAATAAATTTAAGATAAAAAACAAAACACCAATGGATAATTAATCCTGTCGCGTTTAAAGAGAACAAAAAAAAAATAGAGCAACCATGAGATCACGATAATCCAAACTAAATCGTTGCGTGGATATAACATGCGCACATGTATCGAAACCAAAATTCAAGAATACTGTTATTTTCACATTCAGAGGTGAACAGTCCGATTGTGCCGGCCCGTCACGCTCCGTCGTTGCGAGTAAATTCTGCATATAATCACAAACGACACATTTACTCCCCCCCCCTCTTTTAATTCCCACGTAACAACCTATATATATTGTGCTGATTCAGAGAACAAATTCGTTCTGAAGACACATAAGACACGGTTAGATCCATAACCTGCGGAGCAATTGATCAAAACTCTCGAGCTCTCGTTCCTCCGTATTTTATAATAAATATAACATCGATCCAAGTATATTCGCACAAAATTATAATCATAAATAATTGACTAACACATTTATTAACAATGAACATAATGTCCCCTCATACGGGTATGTGTATATTGTATATAGATATGTGACACAGCTGTTATCCGAATACAATAAATTGTATAGCTTTTGCCTACCATGCGCCGGCGAGTATTAGCCCTTGGTACACCCCATCCCCCCCCTTGCCCAACGTATGCATCGGCTCGATCGAAAAACCATGTACATGCGCACGACAGAAAACACGAGGTGTCCCTGCATATATATAATATTATCACAAGCGCAACGTCACCAAACGAAACGGCTCGATCGATAGTTCTCGCGCGGGTAATGAGGGGGAGGGGTTACAGGATTACGACACGAGTAACTGGAGCAACGGCGATTGCTGTAAAGGCCATTGCTGCATTAAGCCCCGGTCCCTCGTCATCGTCGATGCTCTCATACGGCGTGAGAGGGCTGGCCTGTCTACTTGCCAGAGGGTCCCCAGCCGTAGGATATGAAGAGCTGGGGTATGATGGAGTAGTGCCTGCGCGGTTGCTGCTGCTGGCCGGACTGTCCACCGGGGCTGCCGGCGTTGGGCGGTCGCTTCTTGCCGGACTGCTCCGGGTGGCTGCTGGCCTTGCGCCCGAGGCTGTCCGCACCTGCGGACAAATCCGCGCGGGGGTTAGCTCGGGTCCTGTGCTGGTGGGCCTTGCGTTGGCTGTGCCGGTGACGATGCCTACCTGCTGTCGAGTGATTGCCGCCGCTGCTGTTGCGGGGCTTCATGTACAGCACGGAGAAGGGCATGCCACCGGCGCCCCAGCCCCGCGACATGAACATGTCCTTCTTCGCGTGTCTGCTGCTGCTGCTGCTCGATGGGCTTTTTGGGTTGGTGCCCGACGACGAGGAGGATGGCAGCTCGGTCACGTAGCCCACCGGGATCGCTGCCCAGCTGTCGGACGACTGCTCGGCGGCTCGCGCGTGGATCGGTTGCCCTCTGAAATTCACATCGGTTACAGTTGCATTAATATAACACATTGGACATACGTACAGAGATAAACAAGCTGCTTTTATATCGGAAAATCGATCGGCCCGCGATCGCTCGATTCACCGCGCCCGAAGCATGAATGGCCGAGAGCGAAGGTATACGCTTCCCCCGGATTAAGTTCAAAGTCCAAGGGCGCGCGTAATTGTGTGACGCGCGGATGTCGCGATATGCCTCTCTACGCTCGTTATGTAAAACAAAGCGAGGGCTCGGCCGTAGGGTCGTCAAGGTGTGTGTGTTGCGCGTCAAACCGGAAGTGCACTATAAGCCGCGCTATACGGAAGACTAGAAAATTCCGATTTTCCCCGAGAGCTGACTAAAGTTTTACCCTCTCTTGCGCGATTCGCCTACGTATATTGGTATCACTCTTGCGTTATCTTTTTTTAGGCTGGTTTTGCACATTGGCCGAGGTGTGAGAGATATTTGCAATGACGAAGCGATTATTAATTCATTATTATTATTTTTTTGATCTTTTGTACTGTTTAGCCCGCCAACCCGCGTCGTATAGCTATAGCTGCGAGTTTCGTGCCGATTTCGGTGTAGTTTCGCGCGAGCGCCTGGAGCCGCTTGTGTGTATATATAAAAAAGAGTCGTTACAAACTTGCGAAAAATATCTAAAAAAAGATCGTCCCGGGCTATTTTCGCGCTCGACCGGTCTATTTCGCGCTTATTAATGGGTCGGGCATTTAAAATCGCCGGCTTTATTTTTAGCTCATATTAACCCCCGCCCCCCCCCCTCGCCATCTCTCTTTTATTCGCGCAGCATTTAAAACTACGCAGCGCCAAAGGAATGCCCGCCGTTGTTTACGAGTTTCCTAAAATATGACATTAAAAAAGTAGCCTTGGCTGCGGCTCTCCTTTTTTTTTCTCTTTCTCTTTCTTCAATTTTAGAAATACTGCGCGTTCTTTTAAATTTACATGCATATCTATACCAACGGTAAAAGAACAACGATCAACGTTAGACATTCTTTTAGCCTACCCCCCATTCTCTCAGAGGAGTCGATCGCAGTATACGAGGTTCACTCACCTGTCGTAGAGTTCGTTGGGCTCGACGATATAATTATCCCGAGCGTCCGGCACGGCTGGCAACAGATCCCAGCAGCGGCCGGTCGTTGGATCGCAGGGTGGACCAACGATCGCGTCCTCTTGCCATGGCACAGCTGGCGCTCCGCTGCAGCTCGGGCCTAAGCTCGTCAGCGCTACGATGGCGCTTAGCAGGCGCAAAACGCTCGGTCGTCGACTCTGTCCTTCTCTCGGCATTTTGTTTTATCTCGCGTGGGGCAGCTTGAGTTGACGGGTAATCTGAAAGTTTAGAGAGAGTGTCGTTAGCACTTTTTGTAGTAAACGATTCAATGGTTGTGTATATCATTGGGGCTTTGGTAATGCCCGGAGCTTGGGTCAATTCAAACACTGAAAAAAGTGGGAGAGCGTCGCTCACCCAAACGTTGCATTGCAGCGCTCCCACTATTTTGTCAAGCCTCTTGCCTGGCACGGGCGCGCAGCGCG